>JAWWEV010000134.1:6001154-6011287 GCA_035583235.1 Hafferia zeledoni
ATCACGTCACCCTTTATCAAATTTAAGAAAGGGA
This sequence comes from Hafferia zeledoni, assembly GCA_035583235.1. Classification (NCBI taxonomy): domain Eukaryota; kingdom Metazoa; phylum Chordata; class Aves; order Passeriformes; family Thamnophilidae; genus Hafferia; species Hafferia zeledoni. The sequence continues at coordinate 6,001,189 of JAWWEV010000134.1, forward strand.
ACTTTAATCAGAAAATGGATATAAGAAGGATAACTGTTCTTAATTGATAGATATAGATATATAGATATAACTGTAAACAGACCAGAACAAACTGCTAACCCAACACAAGAGAAAAAAAGCCCGAAACACAACAACCCCAAAACCAGCAGGTTTCCTCCTGGAGAAAAGTTATACTTATGGGCAATGTCTGTGTCACAGCCCGGCTGGCTGCAGCGTGACCTCCCAGTCCCTCTCCAGCGAGACAGATGAGCGGTGAGCACTCAGATGAACTCTGTCTCTCCCCCTGTGTCCCTTGCCCCGAACGAAGAAGGAAAGCTGGAAAATGGAGAACTGCAGTGTGTCCCAGAAAGCAGCCACGACTTCTCCCTCCCGGATCGCTGCTGCAGCCAGGGCAGGCCGGTCACGACACTGCAGGTGGCGGTGAGACTGGAGCAGAGACTGGGACCCCAATGCCGAAACCAGGAGCAACAGCAGTGGAAGGGGGAAAACTGGCTTACTCCACAGTAGCAGCAAGGAGGAGCAGCAATGGCCTCTCTCCCACAGCAGCACACACCACCAGAGCCGTGTGTAGTCCCCAAGAACAAAAGAGACAGTCCAAGCCCATTTCCCAACCCATCTTTCCCCAGTCTCCCCCACCCAAAACGATCAAGAGGGATTTGGTGGTAGTTAGCTACTTTTGTTAACTAATGGCATGAGGAGTTACTGGCAGGGAGAGAATTTACATCAAAACTACAACAGGACTTTAAAGAGTACATCTCAGGTTATTGGCAGAGCTCCTGGTCAGTTATTAATCTGCAGAAAGTTGCTTATTCATGCTCAGGGGGAAGGCTATTACGACGTTGTTTTCTTCAAATGTTGGGTGGAAGGCAGGTAAGTGCAGTGCAGCCAGTACATGCATGCCTGAGTTACGGAATGAGAAACTAAACAGAACCAGAAGAGTCATTACAGCTTAGGACTGAGTAACTTTTATTTTCGGGTTTGTTGTGAAAGACTTTTCTGAAGGTTTGTGAAGAACCCTGCAAGTGATCATTTCTGTATCCTAGGTTTGTCCACCTGGTCCCAGCATTCCAGATCTCTACATCATAGGACTTCATGCTCCAGAGATGAAGATCGGAAACCTTCTGAGGTATTTCTGGAATTTGATTTGCATTTTGTTTCATATGTCAAAGCACGTATACACAAAATAGATACATACATGTTCTGGTGATGGATCAGTTTCTTCCAGTTTACAGTTTCTTTTCTTTTTGCTATATTTTGGCTGGCACATGTGCCTCTCTTCCACTTCCCTCCCCCCACCCCTACCCCCACCTCAGCTAGATGATTAGAGAGTTCAGCTGTTGGCATGGCTACTGCCAACACTGATTTCTTATCTTTGAATTTTGTTGTAGTCTGACACCCATTCAGCATAGCTGCAGTGTCTTTCTTGTACTGCTTTAGGCATCAGGATTTATTTGTAGCTTGATTTGTGAACAGTGGAAATTTACATTAGGTGCTTTTATTTCATAGTTGGCATTGGATCTTGATATGTGATCTTTGTAAAAGTGCTTGTCAAACTAAAAACCTGCTTCCTGACAGTTCTGTCTCACTTTGTGCTTTGAAGAAATCATATCAAGGAAGATACAAATCTTCGAACTTTCCATGATTGAATCAGCTGTTAGTAACACACAAATGTGATCCAGTTCTTTGGAAATGTTCTTGCTGAATCTCCCTGTCTTCAGGCAAATTCTACACTGCAGACTTTGTAGACGTTGCAGAGAAAGGGTTAGCCCTGGGAAATGGAATTTCTTACTTAACGTAGTGCATGTATTTCTTACACATTAGTGAGTGATGTTGAGAAAAACATGCTTTATTAAATCTCCCTAGTCACAGTATACCTGTCTTAGAGATGAGTTTTCACAAGGAGAATCCCATTCATTGTTCAGCGTGAACTAGACTCAGTACTGGTGGTCTCCAATTTCTTTTTTGATTGTAGGCCAGTAAAGACAACTTTTCTTTTTTTTGTCGTGACTGTGGAAATCCCTGCTGAATTTGTTCTTGCTAGTACTGGGCTTGTTTTCGTTAGTTATCTTCTGTGCATCCCTTACAAGTAGCCCCTTAGACCTGGTTTTGAGAACTACCTCATGAAAGGCTATCAAGAAACAATCTGAGATAATTACAAGTCTTGGTGTTGTTTTTTGTGTACTTCTGTTTTCTTCTCTCTCTTACCTTGCTTTTATTGTCAGAATCTTTGCAGTTTTGTGCTGTTCTCTCGTGTTTCCTTAGTCTGGATGAACTTCTCTTGTACTTGCCTTCAGCTCTGTTCCATAGCCTTTCCCCCTTGCTCTCCCTCCCTCTGCATTGTCCCTGCTCACCACAGCACACTGTTGTGATGAGAAGTGCACTGACAGAAAAGTGACACTTGCTAAACTTCCCGGGTGAAATCCTGGGCTCACTGAAGTTGGTGGCAAAATTCCCATTGACTTCAGTGTGGCCAGGGTTTCACCATTTAGCTTTGAAGTGTTCAGTGCTTCTGAGAGCCAGCTCTTCTGTAAGCTCTGGGCACTCTGATTGTATCAGAAGTGAGAGCAGAAAGAATGGTGTCACAGGGCAGCTGGCCTGGGAAGGAGTTTCTTGGCTGTCAGTGCTGTCAGCTTTGCTTCTGAGGGAGTTTTGTGACAAATTTATCTAAGAGCCTGAGTTATTTTGGCTCTGAGATTGAGCAAGGTTTGTATCCCATTTTATATTTTTAGTCTTCTTTTTGTGTGACTTTTGATTGCTTTAGTTCAAATCACTTAAAAGTGCAGAATCCCCTGGCGAGCTGTGCTTGTTTGTTTTGTGAACCGATTTACTTTGTGCCTTACTTTTCATTTCTTGATTGAAGCCTCACAGGACTTGTAATTGGATTGTTTAAAACATTTCATTACTTGCATTCACCCTTTTCAACATATGGTAATATTATTCTTTCCTTCTTAATGTTGGCAGTTTTTCTGAATATGTCAAGACTAGTGTTAAGAAAAATGTCATGATTTTGTGCTGTTTCTATGACAAAAACAGAGTGGAAACAGAAACATATGGAGACAGAAGTGGGATAGTTATGTCTGTGTTGGGAGGGAGGAAAAGTTTCAAGATGTGCAGTGTGGTAAGACAAATCACACTTGAAAATATTCTCAGAAGTATAATTAGCCATCAGATACACTGTTTGCCTAAAATACTTCCCCAAAATCCATGTGTTTTCAGGTGTGTGAATAGTGTGTGACAGAAAGGGCTGTCCTGGGCAGGCCTGCCTAATTAGCTGTCTGTATCCCTCTGGTTATTCCTCAGACACACACAACAGTGATCTAGAGCTGAGCTAACCAGTGTAATCATTGGTTAGGGGTGAGAGCATGGGTCACTCTGCCCCCTTAGCAGCCTAATAATGAGCACTGCACTGATAATCCATCTTTTCCTCTCTTAACTGCAACATGGGGCTGAGTAGATGTTGACTCTGACCACCACAACTGAGAAGTCTACAGGAAGCTCTTCCTAAGATGTTACCTGTTTTCTTGTTCTGGTGGAGCTTTTTTTCTGTTACTTGCTTGCTTTTTAACCCTTGCCTTTGAACGTCGCATTGAGTAGTTAGAAATAAGTGGTTGTGGAAGTGAGAAATGCAGCTGGAGCTTTACAGCCGCCTTTCCTTTGGGGGAGCAGGGTGGAGAGGGCTGGGACTCATGTCAGCAAGTGCAGGTTTGTAATTGGGATGCCCTTTGCTTTCTGCAGCACTGACAGACCGTGGCCAACCAGGCTGAAGCTGCCATAGCATGCCTGCTGCAGGAGTGAAACCCTTTTTATTTCATTCTCTGGCTTGTTGAAGACAGCATGGCTGCTTATGGCTGCTGGCCCAAAAGTTGCCAAACATCCTGATTGCTTTAAAGCTGAATGACTTTGCAAAGGCAGAGTAAAACTACAGCTATGACAAAGGTGTCTGTAGCTGATAGAATAATGAGCATCTGTGCTGAACAGGGCAACTGCCACCAGAATTCTAGTTTGAGTCTTATTTCATGGTTTGGGTTATTTTTTAAAATACTTACACAAAGAGTCATCTCCTTAGAATTTCCTCTTGTTACTGGTCATGATGGAATCATGCCTTAATTCCTACCACAGGGAATTTCTCAAATGTTTTAGAATTAGTCAGAGTTCCAATAATTTAAAAAAAAGCAAAAACCAAAAAGCTTTGGAATGAAAACCAATTTTCCTTCTGCTGCTGTTTTACAACTCAGAGCTCCTGCAGCTTTTATTGCAGCCACAATGGAAGTAAAAGTGGATAAAACGTTTTAGCATAATGTCTCCAGTTCAGGGGGAGTGCCAGGACCTGTACTGGAGTTAGCTGGAAGTTACGCTGTCAGGATTTGTGTCCTCAGCCACCCCTTTCCCTGCCATGAAGCCAAACTCCTGTCCTGCAGTGGGCTGGGTTATTGCACTGTTGGTGCTGTGACCTTGTTACATGCTGTGCTCCATGGTTACCCTGAAGCTGTGAATCATAGAGTGTAAATATCAAATGTCAGTGTCTCTGTTTTTCTCTCTTGGTCACTCTCTTTACAGGTGTTCAGAACGGACCTGATCACTGCCATGAAGTTACATGACTCCTTCCAGCTGAACCCTGATGAATACTATGTGCTGGCAGATCCCTGGAGGCAGGAGTGGGAAAAGGGAGTTCAGGTGCCAGTTAGCCCAGGGACCATCCCAGAACCAGTAGCCAGGTATAGTTTGGAGGAATGTGAACGAATACATACACAGCTTATGTCCTACATTGCCTTGGCTTCCTGAGCTTTATTTCACAGTGCCTAGCTAGGAAGGTCTTGGTTCTTGGAGATGAAGAGCAAACTGCCTCAGCTTCTTGAATGGTCAGAGAGGTCAAGTCAGGCCTGTTCTGCCTGTGTGAAACACAGATGTCAGAGAACTGATTTTGGCATTACGTTAGCATGGAATGTGATGACGGAACCTTAAAAATATCTTCTGTTTTTAAGCCCAGACTTGAGCTCACTCATTGTTGCTGGAAGAGCCATTGTTGGGTGCTCTCTGTGCTTCGTTCCAAGGCATAGGTTCCTTTCATGGAACATATGCACAAACCAAGCTTAAGGGCTAGAGAAAATACAGCACTTACTTTTTTTTCCTGTTTTTTTGTGATATCATTTACTAACCTAGGAAATTAATTCTTGTACAACATTTTATCTGTTTTAAGAACTATCCAGATGTGGATATAACTAAATAATGTGAGATATTCTAGCTCTTAGTCATGAAACCCTTCTTTTCCTTACCTTGTTTGTTACACTTAGATACTGTTTCCTGTTTTTCAAATTAAACAGTACAGTTGTAATGGCAGAAGAATGCTGCAGCCTATTTTATGCTTAGTTGGAATGGAGTCGGACAATGTAAGAACACAGGTTGTTGCCATTTAATCATACTAGATCACATTGAGACAGTCCAGACTGCCATAAGGCATTACCAAATGACGCCCCAGTGCTACTGGGACCAGAACAGCCCGATACAAAGCAAAAAATTTGCAATGACGCTACACTGTTTCTGTTAGATCTACATCTCTGAGCTTGGATTAGAGGGGCTACAGCAACATTTGTTAATGTTGTGCTCTGTGCAACAACCTGCAGGCTACTGCACAGCCCCGCTAGGTCTGTACAATGAGGAACTCACCTGTACATCATGTAAACCCTGTCCTTCCTTATTCTGAAGGATTAGACCTGGACCTTCAAGAAGAATTCAGCATTTTCCCTCTGCTCTCCACTTTAGAACAGGGGAACTTACTATTTCCCTGTTTCACACTGACCTCACTCAGCCCTGCAGAGATGCAGGCACATGGTAACTGTCCTTACATTGTCTGCTCCTCACTAATTTCTCTTTCAAGCATCTCCTAAGGCTGTGGGAGGGATGGGAGACCTGTGGACTTGAACAGAGGAAAACCTCCCATGGGATCTCTGCCATGTATCTCTCAGGGAGTGGTTTGGTGACTCTGTCAGGTGCGGGTACTTGCTTGGGAGAGAGCTTTGTCTTTCCAAAGGCCAAGAGAGACGTTTCTCCAAATTTAAGATGTAGAGGATAGGGAAAGGAGGCACCCACAGTTTTAGGTATCAACACAGCAGGCACCACTTTTTGTTTAGCTGCTGAAAATCTGCTGGTCAGGGGTCCTCTGATGCCTGGTAATTGTTCTCTTTGCTCCTGCACAAAATACTTGCAGAGCCGTGCCATGGTGGTGCTGGTGTGCAGGAGCTGTTCTGTGCCTGACTTCAGGAGTGAAGGGGTGTTCTCTACATTGCATGGGCATTAGACAGATCATACCCGGTGTAGGACAGAAGCCAAGACTGTACAGGTAGCTGATACTAGTCAGGTACATACCAGCAAATAAAAGGTTTAGCCTCATAGTGACTGGTCAGCGCAGAGTAGGGGAAAGGAGTGAGGCTGTTTGGAGATCCACTGTAAGCATGTGGTCAAATGGACAGTTCAGTTGAATGGTTTTCAGTATATAGTAAGGGTTGGGGTTTTTTTTGTTTCTTTCTATCACAGAAATAACACCAGGAAAGAGGCTTGTTTTGAGGTCAGAGTGGCTATGCTTGTTTTTTCTGTGCCACTACCATGGTATTTAGACAGCATGTACAGAGTGCTGCTTAGAGGTTATGGTTTCCACATGGAGAGGTACTCAGGAATTTATGATTTGGAGGGCAGCGCCCAGTTGAAAATAAATTCTCTGTGAAGATGCAGTAGTATGTGAAACTTTAATACTGTACAGTACAACCAGAAACAGTTCAGGCAGTGCAGTTAGGCTGACAAGGTCATTCACATTTGTATTTTTTGACAGCACCTCAGAAGCCCCAAGTTCACCATTTGGCTCTTACTTACCTTTTCTAATCATTGTCTGAAATAAGCTAGAGAGGGGCAGTTCTGGTGCTGGGCAGAAGGCTGAAATAGGTAGAGGACTTACTGAGATCTATTTGTGCAAATACAGTAGTGGCACATAAGGGTCTTTTGCTAGGAGAAGAAAGTTAACACACTGAACCTCAGATGGGGGAAATGTCTTGCTTATTGTGGAGCTTAGGTTGTTTCCAGCATAGAGTTGCAGCCTCACACTGGTGCAATCTCCTCCTTTGTAGCACTAGCACGACAAAAAATCACCTCCACTGGTACTGCAGGTGGCAGACATATGGCAGTGTGGCCTGTCACTCCTGAAGGTACCCAGGTTATGTCGTGAAGTTTCATCCAAACTGAATGTCAGTACATGCCATTAACTAAGAGAAGGTGCAATGTCCTCTGCTGAGACAGCTGGAAATACTACTTTTTTCCTTGACTGTTTCCATTCTTGGTCTTGTAATTAAACAGTTTGATTTTAAAAAAGTCTTAAACCAGACTTTAATACCTGTGTGTATGGCAGCCATCACTATGTAAATACAGTGTTCCTACTTTAGCTTTAAATGAGTGTGAGTTTCAGGTAAGAGTAAGCACAGCTCTGTGCTCTAATATTTAATTTTATTTAGAGTGCTGGTAATGAATTGGATTTCTAGACAACTCCAGTTAATTTCTTACAATACTGCCGATCTGTAATGGAAGTACACGGTACTGTTTTCCGATCTCAGTGGTGCCAAATGATTGCTGAGATGGTTAGATAGCTGCTCTGATGTTTATTAGTCACTTAGAATGAGACATTTTGAATTCTCTAGAAACAAGCCTCTCAGCAACCCAGCACACCTCATGTCTTCTTGTCTGTCTGTTTCAGGATTGTGTCTGAGACAAAAGCTGTCACATTTACACGTCCCAGGAAGTACATTGTTTCCTCGGGTTCGGAGCCTCCAGAGCTGGGCTATGTTGACATTCGAACTTTGGCCGACAGCACATGTCGCTACGATCTCAATGATGTGGATGTAGCATGGTTGCAACTTGCCAATGGAGAATTCAAAGAAATGGGTGAGCAATGAGTGTTTTGTTGCCTTCTTTTTGCTTTTTCTTTTTAAAGCTGGCAATCTTACAAATAATTTCAGGGAGGACAGCATTGAGAAGAGGTCATAGAGGTATGAGGAGATGGAAATCATGTGAGTTGGGGTAGCCATGGGAAACCAGACCTGAAGTGATTAAGCCCTAAGATAGATGCCTTCATAAATGCTGCATTGTATCTGCTTAGACGTGGTCTGAATCTGGCCACATGGGGTTTTTTTTCATTCTACTGCTTTCCCTTTCATAAAGGAATTCTAACAAAGTTCCCAGTTTGCCATCCAGATTCTCAAAGAGAACATCAGATAGACCATTCTGGTAGTTTTTCCAGGTAGTCCCACTTAGTTATTTTTATCTTCAGCCCAAATCTGTATCATCTTTTTAGTTAGTGGTGTTCAGTGTGAAGAAGGCAAGACAATGAGTCTTGGGAGGTTTAAAAAATCTAAGCCAGCTGAATGGCACAGGAAATGAGATAGTAAGGAATTACTGCAGTCATTTATTGCAGGAGATTGCCAAAACTCACTGTAACCATGTGCTTTAGTTCCATACCAGGAGAATGAGCTGTCACAAGGGGAGCATCTGTTCCCTTCTCCTCTACAGAGTGGGTTGTGTGTGGGAAAGGACAGGGTAGAGGGGCAAGAACAGGAACACTTCTTTGATAAGGTATGTGCTTCATGAGAGCATTTCAGTGGAACTGAATAGAATGTAGGTCAGCACAGAACTTTCAACAGGTTGTTTGTATAAGGGCAAAGATGCTGTGCCACATGGAAGAGTTTTGGACATGTTGGTGAGCGCTGTTGGTTTTTGTTTTGGCATTGTGGCAGTTCTCTGCTTTGGGGTACAGTTTAGTCAAACAGGTGTTACCTGGCTGTACCCCATACGTGGCATGGCTGAAAAACTGGTCAGCCACAAGGTGACCACTTAGAGCTATTTCTGCTTTTTAAGCCAACACATGAAAGAAACAAATGACCCAGACTGGACCTGGTCTCTCAACCAGGTCTTTTTTCCAGATCTCATGTGTAATCCTGCACAGGATTAGTGTTGGGTTTAAGAGGATTTCAGTTACGATTCCAGGGTTTAGCTTACCTTTCCTGTTGCCTTCAGGAAAACAGCAGCAGCAGGTTCCCTTAGCTTTCCTCAAAGGAAAAATAAATATACTTTTTATTGTTTGTTTGATATCCATCTGTCAAGTTTGTCAGTCTTTTGCCAAAACCAGAGGAGGACTCCCACAGTGTTACACTGGGGTATGAGCAGCTCATGAAGAGTTGTTCACTGAGCAGATTTGTACCTTTGCAGGAAGCCCTGTGGTAGCCATTCTGCTACACTGGCATAACCTTTAAAAGTACATGCTGCATGTGACACTGAACAGATAGAATTTGTCAGATCTTGTGTTTTGGTGTAGTTTCTTGTAGTTTGTTTGCTCTAAATCATTATCCACTCAGTTTTGCTGTACACAGAGGGAAGAAAATGCTCCTCTTAAGTACCAGGCAGCACACTGGGGACTTGAAACATGTACCTGGGTGCTTGATCAGACAGAGCATACTACAGATACTATAAATGGGCATTTGAAAAGTTAAGTATTTCCTGATCTGCACCTGGAGCACTTCTTGTGGTGTCCCTGCAGCTATGAATTCCCTGTGTTTTCTTTGATACCTTTTGCAGGACTTCAGGTACTGAAAACAAACCTTGTGTCTTTAAAATAATGTCTGTAAACATTTGAACTGGAGCTGCAGCCCAATTCCCTCTTTCTAACCCTTGCAAATGCAGCGTCAGTCACACGTCTCTCAGGGTTACTTCACAGAATCATGGATTTGGACGGATCCATATCAGGATCACTGAGTCCAGCTCCTGGCCCTGCTGAGGACATCCCAAGAATCACACCATGCACCTGAGAGCATTGTCCAAATGCTTCTTGAACTCACATAGGCTTGGTGTGATGGCTACTTTGCTGGGGAGGCCTGTTCCAGTGCCCAACCACTCCCTAATCTCCGACCTAAACCTCCCCTGACACAGGTCCGTGCTGTTTCCTCGAGTTCTGTCACTGGTCACAAGAGCAAAGAGATCAGTGTCTGTCGCCCTCCCAAGGAAGTTGAAGACTGCAATGAGCTCTCCCCTCAATCTCCTCTTCTCCAGGCTGAACAAACCAAATGAC
>JAWWEV010000134.1:6011387-6040109 GCA_035583235.1 Hafferia zeledoni
GGAGTTGATCATTTCTCATAGTTGTGGTCCTCCAGCTCAGGACACTGGAACTCCCTTGGTCTGTCATCCGTGTTGAATACAGAGGCAAAGAAAGCATTTAAACACCTCTGCCTTGTCTCTGTCCCAGCTTGGGAGGTGACCATCCTTATCCTGTAACGGGCCAATGATATTCCTATACTGCCTATTGCTATTAATATATTTGAAAAAACTCTTCTTTTTGTCACCCACGTTTCTGGCAGCTGCAAGTCCCATGGAGCAGTAGCCATGTGGATTTTCTCCCTACAGTGGCAAGCAGCATCTCTGTATTCTTCCCATGTCACTTGACCTTGCTTCCGTTGGGCATACACCTTCCTTTTCACCTTACATCCAAGAGGAGATCCCTGTTCAGCCAAGCTGGCCTTCTGCCTCACCTGCTTGACTTCCAACATTTGGGAATTGCTGCTCCTGTGCCCTTAGGACGTGATGTTTAAAAGTGACCAGCACTGATAGACCCCAGCACCTGCAAAATCATTTTCCATGGGGACCTTACTAATTAATTCCCTAAGCAGCCTGAAGTCTGCTCTCCTCATGTCCAGAGCTGAAGTTTTGCTGGCACTTTTCTTTCTGTCAACAGAGGTTTTAAACTCAGTTGCCACCTGGTTGCTGTGGCCAAGATGGCCACCAATCTCCACTTAGACTCACAAGATCCACTATGTTCACAAGCAGCAGATCAAGGAGAGTGTCTTTCTGAGTTGGTTCCCTTAGGACCTGTCCCATAAAGTTGTCAGCCAGGTTTTTTAGGAATCTTCTGGCCCAGGTTGTACCAGCTGTATGATGCTCCCAGTTAACTTGTAGCCAGTTGAAGTCTCCCATAAGGACAAAGGCAGTTGACTTGGAAATGTCTGTTAGTTCTTCAAAGAAAAATTTGTTGGTGTGATTCCCCTGGTTGGGAGGTCTGTAGTATTCTCCCATTATGACATTGGCATTATTTGTTCCTCCCTTGATTCTTACCCAGAGGCTCTCAACTGTGCAATGGCCAACAGTGAGCTCCATGCATTGTAACCCTTCTACATTCTAATTCTTCTATTAAATACAGTGCCCCCACTTCTTCTTCCCTGCTTATTCCTCATAAAGAGCATGTAACCATCCAACAGGGCACTCCAATCACAGGATTCAATCCCGCCTGGTTTCACTCATGGCCAGTGATGTCGAATCTCTGGGACTGGACCAAAGCTTTGATTTCCTCTTGTTCCTCATTCTTTCATGGGGTGTTTGTCTTCTGATTTGGGGGAGCTAGAGAGGTTTTTTATTCTTAATTTTTATGGAATTTGTGGCTCAGGTATTCACAGGGAGGGCCAAAAGGACAGTTTTCTTGTAGAAACACCCATCATGAAGTTGCCATCTCCTGTATGTCTGTCCTGGTTTCAGCTAGGATGGAGTTAATTTCTTCTCAGTAGCTGTTACAGTGCTGTGGTTTGGTTTTGGGATGAGAATGGTGTTGATAACACACGCATGTTTATGCTAAGTCAAGGACTTTCTTCTTGTCTTATGTTCTGCCAGTAAGGAGGTTCACAAAAGAAACTGAGAAGGGAGCAAGGGAGCACATGTGGGACAGGTGACCCAGACTGACCAAAGGAATATTACACACCACAGAACGTCATGCCTAGTATTTAAACTGGAGGGAGTTACCCAGAAGGGGGGCTGATCTGGGTTCAGGAAGGGGCATCTGGCATCAGTCACCGGATGGTGAGCAATTGTATTGTGCATCACTTGTTTTTTCCCTTTTGATTGTAATTATTATTATCATTTACTGTTATTACTGTATTTTACTTTATTACCAATTATTAAACTGTTCCTATCTCAACCTACAAGTTTTATTTTGATTCTCCTTCCCATTCCACTACAGTGGGACGTGAAGGGGGGGGGGGGGGGGTTGAGTGAGTCTGTTGCTTCGTTTCCAGCTGTGCTTAAACTACAGCAATGTCACATTCCATATTGGGAGTTAGACCAAAAGTGGAATATCCTAAGCCTGCTCTTCACTGTAGTGATTTAAGTCTGTGGAAATTCTTATGCTAAACCAACCCTGCAAAAGGAGGTGATTGTTTGCGGTAGCAACTTGCTTGGTTTCACACGTGTTTATGTGGTGTGATTTTGTAGGAAAGGTTGGTGTAGTACCAATTTGGAAGCATTACAGCCAGCTCCTTGTCATGGCAAGTGGGAGATGGAAGCCAGAGGGGGAAGCACCATGTTCTTTTGCGATACTTTTCTTGCAACTTTTATGATAAATATTTTTTCCAGGTCTGTAATAGTCAATTTAATATAATGAACAAATTTGAATGATAGAATACCAAAACATAATCAGTTCTGTGTTATGATTTTCTGGTGGATGCTGTTGGCAAAGAGCAAATCCCAGATTTGATGTTGCTTTTTTCCAGCTATGTTTTTCAGTTTTTAGAAGAAATTAATTTACTGGTGTAGTAGGGTCTGATGGAGACCTCAGTTGGGGTTGCACCTGCTGGGTTGGAACTTGTGATAAACCAACAACTGATGTTAGAAACTGCAAGTTTGCTCCAAGTATCACAGCAGATTTAGTTGTTAATTTCCTCTCCCTGTCCCATCACTTTCGGTTCAAAACACTTTCAAATCTTTCACCAAAGAGTCAACATCTGGGTGGCAAAATTGGAGCAAAAGCCACAGATGGTGTTGTCCCAGAAGGAAAAAGGAGAACAAAACCAGGAAACCAAAATCAGTTTATGGAAATTTTTGCCAGAATTTTGAAAGATTTGGATACTCCACTTCTGTTAGTTCCATACAGTAATAAGACAACTTTGACTTTTTTGTAAAGTTTCCCTGGTTTATGCTGGATAGACATCATTGTCTAGGAATGAAATGTGTACATATGGGAGTTGGCTATATCTACTCAGCTGCTAAAAAAGAAGGTGGAGTCATACATGGCAATGATTATGACTCTCTTTAACTAAGTTAACAACTCCTGTCTTCCAGGGATGCCCGAGCTCGATGAGTACACGATGGAAAGGGTCATGGAGGAGTTTGAACAACGCTGCTATGATAACATGAATCATGCTATCGAGACAGAAGAAGGGCTTGGGATTGAATATGATGAAGATGTTGTCTGTGACGTCTGTCAGTCTCCAGATGGAGAAGATGGCAATGAAATGGTGTTCTGTGACAAATGCAATATTTGTGTGCACCAGGTATGGCAGCCCAGGCACAGCAAGGGGATGTAGGGTGGTGATAGAATCTTTTCCAAACCACTGAAGATAACATGTTGGATTTTTTTTCCAGTGACAGATGTCAATCTGTTAAGTTGTTGCAGGGTTTGCCATTGAGCAGTGGGGTGAATTCAGAAATTATGTGATTGAGTAATTCTAGAAATGTCATGCTAATAGTGAGAATTAAAAGTGGTATTGTCCATGTGTGGAGGAAGCTGTAAGGTGAGGAATTGCCCTCCCCAAAACATACATATGTGCACTGTTGTACATTCTCCCCTGGTCACATCTTTTGTTGTATTTTCCTCTCCCTTTGCAGTTCTGGGGCTAACATACCTTTAGTATCAGCAGCTTAAGCTCAGCAGGGAGGGGAAGAAAGGCAATCAGTAGGGATATAGGTAGGATTTATTACAGATAAAACAGAGAACCTACTGAGCTGACCTAAGAAAGCACCACGATGTGATGCCTTTTTGTGGTAGTTACGTTTTCTTATATGAAAGAAGAGACACAATTTTAGCGTATCTGTTTCTGTGGATGCTTCTTCCTGTGGCAGATGCCTTCCTATCAGCCTGACTTTCCTTCCCAGCTTTAAAAAGTTTGTGCTGTCATTCTTTCTTCGGAAAACTGTTATCTGGTGAGCAGGAAAAATACTTTCTCACATATACATCACTTAAATGCATTTGTACTAATGATAAAGAACTAGGCCTACGAGATCTGTAATGTACAAGTGGCTACCCTGTGAGATACATGGAGCAAAGTGGATGTTTTCAGTGGTTCTCTGATCACATCAAACCTGAAACTTAAGTGCATTAAAACTGACAGTAATTTGGATAGAGGTCTCCATAAAGATGAAATCTTCTGAAAAAGGTTGTCTCAATTAGTTGCTGTTCTGCACTTTTCCCTCTGAATAAAATAATTTTGAGAGTCATGAGAGGCTGTATTTAAACAGCTAAGTAACAGAAATTAATATTTTTGGTTTTGTTTTCATTCTCTTTGCTGTATGTGGGAATGCAGGCATGTTATGGGATCCTGAAGGTGCCGGAAGGCAGCTGGCTCTGCAGGACCTGCGCACTGGGCATTCGGCCCAAGTGCCTCCTGTGTCCCAAGAAGGGCGGCGCCATGAAGCCAACCCGGAGTGGCACCAAGTGGGTGCATGTTAGCTGTGCTCTGTGGATTCCAGAGGTATGTGCTGATCCTCTGGGAGTTTAGGGCTGCGGTGCTTTTGGGAATTGGTGTAATATGTGTAGTTATAGATACAGTGGACTTAGGAAGGCAGTATCAAAGAATTTTAGTTAAATATAAAATCTGGTGGGATGATGCTTCATCTTTAAAACAAGCCTTGGAAAATGAGGCCTTTTGCTGCTGGCAAAGCTCATTTAACAAGGACAAAGGGTATTTTGTTTCATTTTGTAAGTGGAACATTAAAAGTGAATCAGGAAGGTCTGGATGTGACAGTGAGAATTCCTGCGTGTTCTCAAAGTATTCATCTTTTATGATAATCTGAAATTGGTGGGTTTCATCTTGAAACTGGTTTCTTCATGAAGTGAGAAACTGATTTTTTTTTTTTTTAAGAATTTTATTTCCTTATAAACTGAGGAATTTGGAACATGCTTAGGCTGCATATGCACAGAGTAAATTTCTTTGATAAAATTGTTCCTCTTTTCAGTTAACAGTGTCATAGTCACTCTGATTTTAACGTTTTTTCTCTTAGGTGAGCATTGGAAGTCCAGAAAAAATGGAGCCCATCACAAAAGTTTCGCACATTCCCAGCAGTAGATGGGCACTGGTGTGCAGCCTTTGTAATGAAAAAGTTGGAGCTTCTATACAGGTAATTTAATCATACAAATATCCTGTGAGGGTTTTGTCAGTTTTCAGTAGATAACAAAATGTGTTCCACGTTGTTACTATGGACATAAGTGCACACAAAGGGCTTTTGAGTGTTAGCATGCTTTTACTTCTAGTAAAATTTTAATAATAGTAGCCAGGTCATCCAAAACTTCTTAATTTCTTGATAGGCTGATACTTTTATTACTACACTGATATAAAATTGATATATGTTGTTGAGGAAAAAAGTATATTTCTGTGATGTACCACATAGGCAAATGATGCTTGTATGCTAAAACCTGTCTGCTAGTCCCTATGTAGTGATTTCTAAACTGTTTAATACCACAACTCACATTTTTGGACCGGTGTCAGTTTGTCTCATGGGCTACCTTTAAAATTCTCTCTGTAATTTCCATTGGATTTAGATTCAGCTTTTCTGACCACAGCCTGTAAATTGTTGTGTAATAACTGAACTGGTCTGCACCAGAACATTTCAGACTGGGCAGTGTCATTTCACATGCATAGTTACATTGGGTTGTTGCCTGTAAACCACCTGCAGGTCCTTTACAGTGGAAAACCACTCAGAAATGTTAAATAAATCTTTTAAGAACAATTTTAAAATCTAGAAAGATTGAGAAAACACATTTCCAAGCCTTAGATTTTTTAAAGAAGGGGTGTTTGGTTTCCTGAGATAGCAGACAAAACTTTGATCTCCTTTGCAAATGATGAGGAAATGTAAGGACAGGTGACCAATTTGGGGCAGTGTTGTGATTGTGCAGAAAAAGATGGAAGATGCAGCTTGGTGTTCAGGTGATGCTTTTCACCCTCAAAGCACCTCCAGTACTTCAGCAAAATTACCCTCAGGAAGCTCCCTGAGACAGAGAGGATGATACTACAGTCTCATAAGGAGGCTGAAGTGGAACCCTTGCTTTTTGAGTCTAGCCTGATGTTACAGGATCCATGGTGGTTAGACCAGCATTAAGGCACAGAAATTGCTCAAATCCCACACTACTTTTAAATTAGTTTATATCCATTTCCCTTTTCCCCTCTGCTCCAAGTCATTTTATGAGGTTGCCAAAAGAGCTGTAGACCAGCAATGCAGCAGTAGTTTCAGTGAAACTTATCAGTCCGCTTCCATGTAAAGAATATATGAAATAGGGAATGTTAACTTAGAAAATAAATCTGTCCACAGCATATAAATTTGCAATCGTGATACCTCCTTGCAGAGCTGCCCCCTTCATATTGGCCACTGTTACATCATTGAAACTGTTTTGTCTGTTTTCCAGACCATCATGTTCTGAGATATGCACAACAATTAGGAAAGCAGGCTGGGCAGAGAGCAGCTGCAATAAGCTGGGAAAAACAAGACTGCATGTTCTCCCAGGTTCAGCAGATTTCCTTATGATGAGACAGTTTTTCCCCTCTTCTCCCAATAAAACATGAGCTGCAATAAGAGCCAATTATGGCTAAAGTACTCCTCTGTACTGCTCGGCGTTCCATTTGGGACGCTTCTGCCCTGTTTGTTATTAGGAGAGTAAAAGGCATTTGGCATTTTTAAATTCCTTTTATATGTTCATTTGAAACTTTGACAGTTTAAACCCTGCTGTACCTTCATAAGCCATCTGTCTGCTTAGTAAACCTGAGCAGGAAAACCCAGAGAGAGATTTGCTTCTTTACAAAGTGCTGTGTAAACATCCTAGTGCAGTGTAGTGCTCTTTCAGGGTCGATGGCTTGGGTTAATCAGAGTTTTGTTTCCTAGTTTCATTTCCACTTTAAATCCTGTTCACCGGAGGCAGGTGAGAGGATACAAACATGTATGTGTGTGTATGCATGCTTATATATATCTGGACCTATCAGTTGGTGGCTGGTGATGGCTATGACAGCATTTTGCAAAAGGAAGTTAGATATAAGGGAAATGCTAAATTAGCTGAACTAGTGCCCATCACTCCATGACAGCTGGGTTCACTGGGAGACAAGAAAAATCACAAAAAAGTTGAATTTCCTGTTCTACTCATCTCCCAAGTGAAGTGAAGTGAAGGCTGTACTCAGTGAAGTAATGGTTGACAGTGATTTAATATTTGACATTATAAAATTGAGGTAACAGCAGGAAAAACAAATCCCCTCGACTGAGGCCTTTTGGCTAGAATGAGTCCAGGTGCTAGGAAAGGCTTTTAATTAAAAGTCTCAGACTGGCCTGGAACCACTGAGATGTTTTTTACCCCCTCATGCTGGCACAGTCCAAGGGGGAACACTTGCCTTTGGGTATTGCTGTCATACACAAGTGGCTCTGGTATCAGTAGGAATGCTCCTTTTGTGGCTTTGCTGGTTATGGAATAGTGGTGATGGGGCTGGGAGAGGTTAACCACTCCTGTCCCTCTGGGCCACTTGATCCTTTCCTAACCTTAAAGAACTAAATCATAAACCTAATTAAAAGAGAACAAGGAAGTATGTGCAGCTTAGAAGCAGAATGCAGTAACAGCATTCTTCTTCCAAAGCAGCCCTGGCTGCTTGAATAGTTTTAGGCAGTGTGGCTTCTTAATATTTAATTTGATTCTTTATTTGATTAATTTTAATCTAATTTCTGTAGTGTTCAGTGAAGAACTGCAGAACAGCCTTTCACGTTACCTGTGCGTTTGACCGTGGCTTGGAGATGAAGACCATACTGGCAGAGAATGATGAGGTGAAGTTCAAATCATACTGTCCCAAGCACTGCTCCACCAGGAAAGTGGATGATGAGACTTCAAATGAAAGCCCAGGTCAGGAGAAGGGGATTCAGGACAGCTCTCTTCCTACCCACATTGACCCTTTCCACAATATGGATCAAAACCAGGAAGAGGCCCACAGAGTCAGCCTCCGCAAGCAAAAACTCCAGCAGCTGGAGGATGAGTTCTATACATTTGTTCAGTCTTTGGAAGTAGCTAAAGTGCTGCAGCTGCCTGAGGAGCTGGTGGAATTCCTTTACCAATACTGGAAGCTGAAGAGAAAAGCAAACTTCAATAAGCCTTTGATTACCCCAAAGAAGGATGAAGAAGACAATCTGGCTAAACGGGAACAGGATGTTCTGTTCCGAAGGCTGCAGCTCTTCACACACCTACGTCAGGACCTGGAGCGGGTAAGACAGCATTGCTGGCTAGTCAGCCAAGATGCCAGACTACACTCCCAGTGATGGCCCATGAGTGCAGATCCCATGCTGCATCTGAATTTCTTCAGAGCACAGCAATTACCCTTTGCAAACAGAGTTAGTCAGAGGCCAGCAGGTCTTGGCTCATAGTATTCAATCTCCTACAGGTGGACTGTCGTATTTTTGGTTTTTTAGTGATGGATTACTGATTGGGTTTTTTAGCGCTTTTTCACTATTAACACTGATGGCTGTGGACTGTACTGCAGCCCTCAGCTGGAGCCTTCTTAGCCTTTAAGACTTTCATGTTCCTTTCAGCTGGTGCACAAGAAGGAAAAGATTATGAACCTTACCTTGATTTGCAGCAGATCTGTTTTTCATTGGTACAGCATTTCTCTGGACTATCTGTATAGTAGGTTTGGGAGGCAAATGATGTTCAACTCACATTTAAAGAACAGTTCAGTAGGATCACTTTGGTGTTTTAAGTACATCTGGTCCTGTAATTACCTGAATTCCTTCCTTTTTGGGTTAACCAGTAGAATTTAAGAGCTGTGAGAGCCAGAAAAAGTACAGAAATTAGTTTTTCACATCCCTACAGTTCATGTACGTCATGGATGAAAGCCTCCCCAGGAGGTCCTACCTCAGTAACCTGTAGGTGAACTACAGCCTTTCTTCCAGAATCTTTATATCAAGACAACGGGTGCTCATGCATCTATTACATCCTTTGTAAAGGATCCTGATGCCTAATTACTCTTGTAATGAATTGCTGCAGGTTTTTTTCTGAGTATTTTGTAGCTTCAACTCCAGCCCAGGGCTCTTCTCTAGCTTGGCAAGATCCTAGCTGCTACCTGGAATCTTTTGTTCCTGCTCAAGATTTCTTTTCATCCTCTCTTTGATCTGCTAAATAATTAGAGTTTGTAACTATGTTCTCTGGATCTTAAATTATTCTGTTTGCATTCCTTCTATTTCTCAACATGATGTCAAAACAGGATACATGATTTTTGTATTTTACTACTCTGTGTTCCCACTGATTGTATATCCCAGATAATGTGGATTTTTTTAAAAAAGGAACCTTTGCAAAAATTGTTATATTTCTCAAGATCAGCCTACAGCGTTCACAGGGCACCACCATGTATGTGGCTGAACTGAGTGAGGAGCCTTGGAATCATCCATGTGTACTACTCAGTGATACCCTCATCTAGGAAGTATTTCCTATTGAGTGCATTTAAGGATTTCCAACATTTCTCTAGGTTTTCCTTTGTGTGTGATTTAGGTGTTCATAGAAGTTACTTCTATGCTGCAGCCCTCCAAATCTCATGGAATAATCTGTCAGTTAAATGGTACTTAAGACTCTTTTCTAAGAATTGTGTTGAAAGTGGTTAAATACGTTCCTATCTTGTTTAAATTATGTATAGTACTTAAACTGAATAAATTCAAAGCAGAGATAGACAATATCATAGAAACACAGTTCTTGTAAAACTCACCCACTTGCTGTCTTCCAGGTGCGTAACCTCACTTACATGGTGACACGGAGGGAAAAAATCAAGAGATCTATTTGCAAAGTTCAAGAACAGATATTTAATAGCTACGCCAAGCAGTTGGAACAAGAAAGCATTACAGGTATGTCTCATGCAAGAGCACAGGCACATGGTTTGGTTACAAGCTGATAGCTGATGGTGAAGGACAAACAGGACCTCATTTGTTCTTACTAAGATGTGGTGGAGTCTACCGTGCGGTGGGAAAAGGAATGAGAATGTGTGCAGCTGCAATGGTGGGCACATTGCTGCAGGAACTGCTGTGTCTGCCTGTATCCATGCAGATAAGGCTGGCTTGCTGCTTCTGCTCCTTGCTGGTGTGATTCTCTAATGACTCCTTATGACAGGGAGAGCATGAATCAGATTCAGTGGCCATATGGCACCTTGCCAGGGTGGGGTTTGATAGTGCCCCCTGTATTAGCATTTAGCATGCTCTGCAGCATCCATGGCAGTTTAAAGAAATGAAAAGATAGAACTCTGGTTTTCTAAACATGTTTTTTTTCTGTCTAATCTCATTGACAGTCTGCTCCGAAAGATGAATACCTTCAAAATTAACTGCAGTGACTAGATTATCCCTTAAGTATTCAGTAACTAGCAAAAAGTATTTAAGATGGAATCAGTGGGATCCACTTCCTGGTTGGTTTTTGCCTCCTGCTCTGAGAAGTATCTGTCTCAGTGGATAAAAAGTAGTGCTAGGACTTGTATTTGCTACAAGTGTAATTAGATTAGGTGCAGCACGACGTAGGCATGGAGTTGTGGTGTAAAGGTGCAGGACAGGCAATCAAATACCCGTTTCTGATATGGACTTGTCATGCAAAACTGCTGTTTTCACAGACATGGAATTGCTTGACTTGAACTTTGTTTGCTTGCATTCAGGTGTGCCTCCCTCATTCTCCTCAGTGAAAAACACTGTGTTGTTCAACAGTCCATCTCTGGGTCCCAATGCCCCTAAGATTGAGGATCTGAAGTGGCATTCTGCGTTCTTCAGGAAACGAATGGGCACATCTCTAACCCGCTCTTTGAAAAAATCGCACAAGAGAATCCGAGTAAGAGACAGGTCTCAGGATGACAGCAAATCCCTGGTAAGGCAGCCCAGCTCAAGGGAAGGTGGCACAGCTCCAGGTAGCATTTTAAATTTTGACAAGACCTTTGCAGAAACACGGATTGTGTCAGCACAGCAGAAAAATGGTGTAGTTATACCAGACCACAGGAAGAGGAGAGACAGTCGCTCACAGTGTGAGGTAGCCAAGGCAGAACTGAAAGATAAGACTTCTAAACACAACCACAAACCACTGAGACCCACGGAACTCTCTCAGAGGCAACTGGATGACAAAAGGGCTGTGAACCAGTCCAATGGTCGGTCAGCACCTGACACTCAAAGGGATATGGTGCCTAAATGCAACGGAGGTCTCATCAAAGTAAACTCTAATCAGAGAGCTGTTAAAGTGCCTACCACGCCCACAAGCCCAGTGAAAAACTGGGGTGGATTCCGAATTCCAAAGAAGGGGGAGAGGCAACAGCAGGGCTCTGAGAGCCTGGAGGAGTCCTGCTGCCAGAACTCCAGCTACTCCTACCTGGGCATGGGCAGAGTTCTGCCGAAGGACAGGACAAAAAGCAAGTTAAAGCCTGACAGTGAGAATGATGGATATGTCCCTGATGCTGAAATGAGTGACTCTGAGACTGAAGTGGTTGGAAAAAAGTGCAGGCAGCAGAGGCTCAGTCCAAACACCACCATCAGCAGGAGGACGGAGATTATTCGGAGAAGCATCCTGGCATCCTGACTAGACAGAGGGGCACGTTGTCAGTAGAATCACTGCCTACAAGCCAACTCCACATTATTCATTGGTGCGAGAGAGGAGCATTCTTAAACATGGCTACAGACTGACAATAACCCATTCTTTCTGAGTTGTTTAAATATGTTTACATGCACTTAAAGGTGTTTTAAGATATTTGTTTTTTGCTCTGCCCCATCTTCCCATGCTCTCACCTCCCCCATTTCTGTGAGAAGTTTGAATCTCCTTTATTTGCAACTTCCCTGAGTAAGCAGAGAAATGACACTACTAAAATAGGATTTGGGATGAACACGAAAATAACTCACGATCTTTTAGAAGGGGCTAGGGTCGGTAAGAGGAATCAGGCTGCATTCATCCCTTTTAGCTAAAAGGCACTGAAAATTTTGCTTCCTTCTCCTGCTTTCTGGAAAAGCACAAATTCTTAATTTAACTTGTGTATGGAATGGGAGATGGTTGTTAGACCATGCTGCACTGCACTGCACTGCTAAATCCCATTACAAATGAACACTGTCCGTGGATGGTGGCAGCTCTTTCTCTCTTTGCAGAATGTGTCTGTTGCGTTCAGTTAGGGCACAGGTCAAACCCCTCCTCGCGCTCCTCCAGAGTTTACATGTAAGTGATGACCAGGCATAGCCATGGTGTACTGGAGAAGGAGGAATGGACAGAGCAGAGCTGAAACGACTCAGACTGAGCACAGAGGATGCTCCCAGTTAGCTCAGTTCTGAGCAAGGGGCAAGTTTGTATTCCAGCACCCCATGGAATAATTCATCACCAGTCAGTCACCTTCCTCTAGGCATGTGATAACAATTCAAGACAGAAGTTTTCTAAGGCACTAGTCAGTAGGATTTCCCAAAGACCACCACAGATGCACTAATGGTATGTATGGGGAAAGCCAGACTTACGACACTAAAGGTTGCTTTAAATGGACATGAATATATATTTTCAAATAGAATAAAATGCAAAAGCAATAAGTTCTGATTAGCTCTTTACAGTCAAATGAAGAAAAACTATTTCATTCTATTCTGGAGTAGATTTGATGGAAGAGGGAACTCATATTGTGATTGTGTACTTTTTTAATAATTGCAAATGGCAATAATTACTAAGCTGTCAGCAATAATATTAACAGGTTATGACAACACTTTTGTACCAAGTAGAATGCACACGTCACAGTGGAGTGTTAGGAGCCTGTAGATATAAGACAGGTATGTACTGGTGAAAAAGTTTTAGCAGCAATGAAAGGCATAAATAACCTCCTCCTCTCCTTTCCTTCTCTGAGCCTGCTGTTACAATATCCACTCATTTCAGAATGTCAGACCCTTGCCTCCTGAGTGGGGAACACTTGACAACACAGAATTCCTCTGCCGTAACTGAGTCTTCCAGAGCATTCAATCAGAAAATAAAAAAGGCTTATTAACATCCTATCTTGGTATATGCAAGTTACCATTATCAAGTAAATACTTCAGCAGAATGCATCTCTGTTACTGTTGTAAAACTGAGAAGTCTTAACCTTTTGAGGAAGGGGAATTTTATGTAAGATAGTCTACTTCTAAAATCTTCTGCTGGTCTCCAGTCATCAGACTTAAAAAGGTGAAAGTCAAGCAGGGCACAGGTGGCTGAGGTTACATAGTCACTCTTGGGATGTGTTCAAAGTACAAACAGCAGATTGACTAGAGGTAAAAGTAAGCAAGTTCTACTCAACAGTCAGCAATGTTCTCTAGACAGACACTGGTATTTTTTGTAAGAAAGCGCATGACCACATGAGAATTGTTTGTCAAGCCATAGATGGAGTAACCTAAATTTGGATTGAGTTAACCTTCAACCTCACACCAGTTGGAGAAAGGTACACCTTGTTAATTTGCACTATTATGAATGCTAACATTGTGCAGTTAATGCCTTACCTGTTTTGTCCCCTGAGATTTAGGGTAAAAAGTTTTGTAATATTTCCAGTTGAGTTGAACCAAAACCAAAAAGGCTGGGAGCTGGCTGTGGTAAGACCAGCTCAGCAGGTTAGTTTGTCTCCATGCTTAGCTCTCAGCAGAAGCTGTTTAAGTTAGTGCAAACCCTGTGTTTTATTGGGATTTGCTAGATTTCTGTTCTCAAGCGTTCCCTTTCCTTGTGCAGACTGACCAAGAAATCTTTGATATGACTGGTGTGTTCTTGCAAACTGTAGGCTAGTTGAATGTCTGTAAAGTTGCCTGGAATGCCACTGGTTAGGTTATAAGCTCACACAAATGTAAATGAAGGGTTCTCTGTGTTGTGTATAAATCTTAATTTCAGAAATCTGAGAAAATTGTCATTACATTTGTAAAACTTGTACAGAAGATTTTTCACTATGTGCCTAGCTTGGGTGTCCATTCAGCTGAAATTAATTTAAAAAAAGGTGCATGAAGAGAAACAGATAGAAAGAAGTATATGTAGAGACTACTATTTTATATGACATGGTCCAATCCTGTATTTATTTTCTCCCTTTTTTGATGTATTTCTAAAGACCTAGTTGAAGACAGCTGTATTTTTTGTTAAAATATTTGGTAGAATTGTGCCTTTTGTCTGTATGTGAATAAATGCTGTACATTTTTGCATTATCCTTGCCAGCAGTGTTTTAAACTTTGCAGTATTTTTGTTTGGGTTCTGACAGAAGCACCTCACTGCAATGATGTGAACAACTTTCGTGGTTAAAAAACTTAATTTGGATTAGTACAGGTATCACAATGCACACTGTAGTTGCAAGATTTTTTAGGGGTTTCTTTTAGGACTACTTGTTACTGACTGCTATACCTATCCCATCAACAGAGCATCACGCTTTTTCCCTTTAGATTCTTCACAAGATGTTGCTTACCTCAAAACATTCACATTTGTTGATCTATGATGTTCTTCCAAAGTCCATAATCTTCATTCATGTTCCACTGGAAGAGGAACACTAAGTTTCGTACCTGTGGATCTTCAGGATAATGAGGCTGAACGTCCATTTCACATTCTGAACTGCCTGGGGTCAAGCGCATTGCTGAGAGAACATTTACACCTATGACAGGATTTCTAGGAGATGAGGATTCCTCTAAATTCAAAATATGGAATGGACTGGAGCAGAGCAAGAAAATGACAAGGCTGTCAAGGCTCACATCTAGCAATGCATCTTGAAGAACAGCAGTGATAGGTCTTTCACCATCTGGCCTGTGTCACAAGGAGTAGGGCTCTTGAGAAGACCCAAAAAGAAATCTCACCTATTGAATGCAAACAATCTGACCACCTAGAAATGTTTCCTAAGTAAACACAGTCAAGAATGTTTTAGTCAATGGGAGGCAGTACTATCACATTAAGGAATCTTTAAACTACTCAAAACCTGGTGGGGAAAGGAAGATCAGGGAAAAAGAAACTTTTCAATGGAAGAGCAACAAGAAATACACAGCTAGAAACAAATGTAAAACAATTGGGACAGCTAACTGGAAAGTTCCATGCCATGTAACAGTCTAAGGTTACAAGGAAAGGAGCAAAACTTAGCTCAATAGCAAGTCCCAAGTTTTAATTGCCTCAGCAATTGCCTTGCCTTTGAAAGTCCAACTTGCGAGCAACATGGGAGCAGCCTCCTCTAGACACCAAAGGAAAATGACAGGATGATGAGCAAAATGTGACCACACTCCTTTTCCTGGTTCTGCCAAATGCATCTGGTCTGTTTTTAGCTGCTCAGAGGATTAGGCACCTGTGTCAGGTGCTGTAATTGCTCTTCCGCACCTTCACTATTAGGTGTTTGTATCATCACTGCAATTCCTATTCTGGCAAACAGCCATCACACAAGAGCTACACCCCAAGGTGAAATGAATGTACCCATAGTTAGTGAGGAACCACACAGGTGCCCTTCTATGCATGAGGAACAAATACAGAAAGACTTGCCTGCTGCTTCCAGCCAGCCTTCATTTCACAGCCAGAGCCTGTCTTTGAGGAGTGAAGGGGATTAACAGCTCACAAAATCTTCCAGGTGGTCTGCGATCATCGCAGCTGTGCATTATGCAAATGAAAATAAGGTGCTTGGTACTTGCCTCCCTCTGTATGATACACATGGCTGATGGATAAAACTCTCACCCCAACAGACTTATGCAGCTTGTGGACACCATATCCATGTTGCTTTGAAGAATCTTCAACATCTTTTTAGCAAAAGTAGATTGCAACAGCTACAGATATATGTCAAATGGAGAAAGCACTAGTAAAGATGTGTGTACTGCTGTAGGAACTAGTGACTTGCCCTGCAGTAAGAAGGAATTGTTCCTGAGGTTGCATCCATCTTGCAGGCTCTGGGTTTCAGCCAGGGTTTCAGGAGGTGGCACAAAGTCTTGCTTCCATGAGGTGATTAACCCAGCTCTGTTTTAAAATGCAAATATGGTGAAGATCCATTGCCATGATTGTATAGGTTTGTTAGTCCCAATCAGCAGTTTTGGGCAAGCATTACCCATCAACTGAATTAGAAGTTAGAAATCAAAATTGTATTGACATTAAAGAGGAAGGACAAGAAATTATGTCACTTAAGGCCAAGATGGCAGCCCTTCAAAATCAGTTAACACCTATCAAATGCTTATATTATATGCTGAAAGAAAAAATGGAGTTCAGCTCTGATTTTAGAATGGTTGATAGATGAGAAACTGCACATCTAAGAAAAACATGTACACGAGGAATCCCACATACTGGCATCTGTAGAATTCAATCCCACTATTTCAAAGAGCTGGATGACTTCACCTTTGTGCAAACTGAAGTCACAGAGAATGAAAGTTCCCAGACATGTACAAACCAGGGGAACAGATCAACAGAAAAGCAAGGAATTGTAAAGTAATTGCAAAATAGTAATTAGGAAGAAAAAGCATAATTGCAGAAATACTACAGTTCTTAGAACTGAGCTGTCTGAGGAGCTGTAGCAGCATTTTAGTTACTGTGTTCCAAGGGCACCAGACCAAACTGAGCTAAATTCTTAAAACTGGAAGGCAACAGAGGCATCTCGCAGCTTAAATACTGACCACAAAACCAGCAACTATTTGACATTCATTATATGTAATTAGTCTTATTATGACTCAAATTGTTCCTAAGTTACTGCACTATAAAATAAAAGGTATCAACTGTACGTGGGTAAAGCCAAGAGGAATTTCAATACAGGTCTTATCTATTCCCTATACACAATCTTGTCATACTTGGAGCTGGGTGCATTTTTAACGAATATAGCACAGCATTGTGTAAGATTTCATCTGCTATATTAAAGGACTTTAATGACAGCACACTGCAGTCTTCCTCCAATCTTTATTGTGCAAAGAGAGACAGGATCTTCATCCACTCCCTTTCATACCGGAATAAACCAGAAAATGTATTAGTTTTACAAGCCTTGCTGTGCATTTTACTTTAGTGCTCCAATATGAAGTTTCTCCAGCAATCTTCTTAACTCTCACATGGAGTGTGAGCAGTACATGTGTTTAAATATTTTCCAGATCCTTCAAGGAAGCGGCTTTTTTACTCTGTGTAGTTATCAGGCTGAGCTGTAATGAAACATAAGCAAACAGTTTCTTAGTAATTCTTGGTAGGATCAAAGTAACAGCAGAACTTCCATATTGAAGGTGTCACAAAGAAGAGAGAACAAGCACATATAACTGGGAATTTGGGATAAACAACAGAATTTACAATGTGCTCTGTAAATTACTACAGCTTTTGCCTTATTTTAGGTCCCAAAGAATTCAAGATGATAAAAAAATCAGGTAGCAGGAACGTGCTTTAAAAAACAACTGCAGAACAGACACATTTTAAACCGGTGCAGACATTACCCTGTATTTTTTATATTTCTTATTGAATTACTATTATTTCAGATGTAGAGTAATTGAACTGACTACAATAAAACTGTAATTTCTAGGCTCCCTACTAGTCCATCGATAGCCTGTATTTGATTTAGTTTTACAAGTAAACTAGATAATGTAATGAGAACACATGATTAAGTCAGAAAGCAGTCCTCAGCCCACAGATTGAGAATACAGAGAATCACCATTCTGAATCTAAGGGAACACATACATGAACATTCAGTCTTTTGAGAAGGGAATAAACATCCAGATTCAGAAGAGTGGACATTCTAGCAGCACTCTGCTCTGGAAACCTCTTTCTCCAGCTTTTAGCAGGGACAATGCTCATATGTCTTTTCTTGGGTTGGGGAGAAAAAAGGAAGAGGCTTGTCACAACAGTTCTGAAGTCACTACAGAGCAGACAGGTCTGACAGCTGGCAGCAGTAACCTCTGCCAAGCTTGAAGAGGGCAACGCAGTTCTAAAGTCTGGCAACAAGATCTGGGCAACAGTTTGGCTGCTCAGCATCTATCAAATCTCTTTGTTCCTTTTCAGAGGGAGCCTGGTGAGGAACAGCCATTTACCAATGGTTGCAGGAACACGACCTCTTCCTCTGGGCACTGTGGCCACAAGTTTACTCCCTTAAAATCTGACATGACTGTTTGGGTTTTTATGGGAAGACAGCATCCCAGGAATATAAGAGCTGAACAGATCTACATAACAAACAGGAGGTTAAATAAATAACTAAATAAATTACTCTTTCAGAGCAAATCTTAAACAGCTGAGTAGACCTTGCCATGACAGCATTTAGAGCCAGGAACCACAGCTAATGTTAAGACAGCTTGGCCGCTACACCCATTTATTCACAGTTTAGGTCAGTCAGACATTTTCTTTCTGCAGCTCACGTGGGGTCATCCACATTAACAAGTTGTAATTTGCAAATAGGTTTCCTAAATCACTGTAAAAAAAGTAGGAGGCAGAACAACCATCTTGGTAAACTTGGTAAACAAGTGATCTCAGTGAATAAACCTCCATGGGATTTGCCTCAAGTTTTATAGCTTAAATAGTATGGAAAAATTCAGCAGTGACATACAAACACTGTCTGTCTTTCCCCTCTTCCCCCATGGCCTGGAAAACCCCAAGCATTTCCTATTCTGTCTGCACAATTTTCAGTACTTTTGTCATTGCAGGAGTTACTGCAGCTGTTGTATGTAGCTGGTGGTAACTGCAGTGGGGTGTTCTTCAATAAATAACCTGCTCTGTTCAAACAGTAGCTGCAGTTAGTGAAAAGCAGCTTTTTTGTTTTTGCTAGCTTGCTGCCAGTTCTGAAGCTGGAAACGATCGCATAACTTCATTCACACATTTTAAAGTTTAATACACATCAAACTGGTTTCCATAAAAAAACCTACACTGTCACATAAGCATCCTGTCAGAAGGCAATACATTCAAAATAAAAGTTTGTTGGCAAAATTTTATTAGTCATAATGCACATAAATGATCACCTCTGCCTGATGTGAGTACCTCTGTGCTTTTTGTATTCAGTGTGTTTAGATAACATTTTCTGTGAGTTGTGTACCTGTTGAGTTGCTGTGGCTGCCCTCTGTTCCGCCTGGGTCAGTCGCCTTTGGAGCCTATCAATGTATTCACGGTATTCCATCTTTAATGTCTCATCCTGTGTAAAGAGAATATCTCATTACCAACGAGATTACCAATGTCAAGTCCTTTTCACTGAATTCACACATACTGTAGCAAAAAAGCTTAACGCAAGAGGAACATCAGAAGTGAAAATGTTTTCCCTTTGCAATAAGCCTGAAGACAAACTGCTGACATACAGAGAATTTCCAGCTCAAATATGATGTGAAATGACTCTTCCTTTCAGAGGAAGTTTTACTCATTTCACCATCTTGAAGCAAGATGCATTAAAGCTGACATTTTAATTAAGGTAATTTAATTCATGCAACCTTACCATGTAAATTTTTTAGCTATCCCAAATTTATGAGGCTGACAGGAAAGTCCTTTTATAAAGTAACTGTTAATTTTACTGAACAATGCACAGTCCAAAACAACCTTGCCCTTGATCTTCAATGGATAATGCTTTTGCTATGCGGATATGTGGACACAGAATGTAAATTCTACTAACTATTCCACATAGCATGTGGAGAACTTGGTATCTCTGTCTATGCTACATTATCCATAATGTCAATGCCCACTCCTGTTCAGATTTGCATGAATCCACAGGCATAAGTAAGTTCAGAAACACTTCCTGAATTGTCTAGAATTGCCAAATTAGTCACCTTAAAGGTGATCTCTCCTTTAGTGTTTATAATTTGAGAGTAAAGTTCATTTGTCTTCCTGCCCTTTGAACATGTCAGTTAGCAGAAACAGTGAGGCTTTCCAATTATTACTGACTACCCCTGTCAAAAATCCTTAATTTCCTTTAAACTGGTAACATAACTCACCTAGATAGGTTTCTGTTAAGATCCAAGTGTACACACACTAGGTTGTAACTGAAAGTCCTGTCACATCAGTCATTATCTTACCTCAGTCACCTTCTCATTTGTTATTTCCAACTGGGAAATGAGCTCCTGGCTACGAAGTTTTTGTTGGCACAGCTCACTTCTGTGAATCAGAAGAAAAGATGTTGATCAGCACAAAGTATGTCAATTATCAGAACATAATTTCATAGGTACTTCTTTGCACTGTAAGGGCTTATAGGGTGGATTTTAATTACAGGGTTGCTCTTAAAACATTGATTTCAAAAGCACCACACAGCACTTCTTCATGCTGTGTATTCAAAACTGTAATGGCAGAGGAATGAGATGTATTTGTTGGAATCAGCAGGAGTTTGTCAAGAGCACTTGACATTTTACAGGGGTTTTTTATGTTTATTGCATCTTATTTTGGATATATGTTAGCTATGTGTGTAATAAAAATAAGCTGCATTTGCACAGTGCATTCAATATTAACATTCGAATTAGTGTTCCATTACCAGACTTCAACATGGGCACTTTAAAAAGGTGCTATGAAGTACCTAAAAATAAATTGTTCTATAGTTGTGAAACAGACAACAATGTGACACATCACAAGGAAAAGGAAAATACCACCTATTCACAGCAGTCATTTCACTTTTATTCTGAATGAATTTTAGTGATCCTCAATTTGCATAGTATTGAAGACAAAACCATATGGGTTATGACAGACATCTCTGAGCTGGTACTTAAAGGAAACAGTCCTTGCCTCCTGTCATGACAAGCCACAGAAGAGGAGGGATGACTGAAGACAGAACTTTGGTAATTTTAGCCAGAGGAAGATGCAAAACTGAGCTGCTCTAACCTTTGACCAGTCTCAACTCCACTACCTTTAGATGCTCTACCTACTGCCAAAATTACAGGCACTGTAATGGAACCTAAAGCTTTTATTCTTTTTGAGGGAATGGAGGGAAGGTAGAAGATACTTCAGCCTCAGATCTTAATCTTAAAAAGGCTTCTGGTATTTTAAAGATGACACTTAGTTCTCAACAACTATTGTCTCATAAACTTTTTAAATTTAGAATTTCATAGAAGTTGAAAATTTCCTATAGGGCAATACACAGTTGTAATATATACAAGGTTGCAATATATCTGTTACATCAGGTCACCACTATCCCAGATGAGTAGTTTCCACTCCCCTGTTCTCAACCAACCTCTTTCACCAAATGCAGATAGATATCACAATAACAGTTCAACAACTTTTAACTTTCATAAAAATAGAAGTACATAGGCAGATACTTAAAT
The DNA here is from genome assembly GCA_035583235.1 of Hafferia zeledoni. Taxonomy (NCBI): domain Eukaryota; kingdom Metazoa; phylum Chordata; class Aves; order Passeriformes; family Thamnophilidae; genus Hafferia; species Hafferia zeledoni. Next base: position 6,032,436 of record JAWWEV010000134.1, read on the forward strand.
CATGTTAAGCCATTAAAATTACACAGAGATTATACCTGTCCTACCACATCCAAACACTTTTATATAAATTAAGAATGAAAGATGGATTAAGATTGCAGGATCAAAAGATTATGTTACTATGTAACACTATCCTTGCAATTTGTACTCTGTGATCAATATCAAGTATCCAGATGAGGCAATTTCAATACAGGAATTTTTAAGTGCAAAAAAAATTCTTAGTTACTGAAAAGTCTGTTTCCTGTGCTTCCACTGAGGTGTGGAATTAGCATGCTTAGCAGCACAGCCCACAAACAGAGCTTTCTGTGTTCATATACAGTGTGATCAAGGAATTATTTTTATAATGAGATTACACAGAACACATATTTAAAGAAAACAGTTTAAGGAAACATAAGGAAATGGGATGGCTATTGAGCTAGACAGTTGATTCATTCTGAGTGTTAACCCTCCCCAAAACACACATTACGAGATCTCAATATTAGAATTGAGCAATAACCCAACTACTGAGTAATTAAATCAGCCCCCACTGTACCTTGTCTTTGCTAAGTGAGTAGGAAACAAAAGGTGAGCTTTTAGCATTTTGGCAGATGGGTGATAAATCCACCAGCTGCAGCAAGTACTTTCTACAAAGCTCTCATGACAAATATAGCAAGTACCAGCTGGGTTTTTGGTTGAATTATACTCTTCAGTTACTCTCAGTAATTATGAATTGTGTATATTGCTGGTACCTGCAGCTGTCTCTCATCCTGTTTATTTTTTTCTTTAATGAACATCTTAAAATAAGTAGCTATGGCTGCCAAACATTACACAAGTGTAGCAAAGAATAATGTTTTAGAAACAGAGGAAACTTCTTCATCTCAAGATTCTGTGCAATTCACTCCATGTACTCTACAGAATGCAAGGAAAAGGAGAAGGCAGTTGTGGCAAACATTTCATACACTGCCACCAAGAAGGTCATTTCTCAGAGGCAAATTCTTTTCAATTACAGAGGAGATAAAACTGAGAACTCCAAACCCCACACATGGCTACTGATGAGTCAGGGACCCCAACTATGATACAGAAATGTGTCAGAGTCAGAGACTAGAACAAAGACACCCCAAATAGCTGCCATCAGATGACTCAGGCTAAGTAAAGTCTTTCAATTTAAAAACAGTATGGCAAGTATTTCCTTTTTTAAGTACTGCCAACAATAATTCAAGTGAATATTAAAAAAATTAAGCCATTCAGTATAGCTATTCAAATATAATGGGTTTATGCTACAAGTATTTTTGACTTTTCCTCCCAAAATACTTGTAACTACTAGACATAATGGCTAAAGCATAAGATTATTAAGTAACTAATTTGTTCATACTATGTATTATTATTATTACTGAGTAGTAGCAGTATTACCATATTTTACTACTTTTTAATTAAAGAGTTCAGATTTTTAAAGCTCCTCAAATGTTACATGGAAGTAAACTTCTCTTTATCATTTAAAGCAACGTTTATAAGTTGTTTCATGTACTGTTTTGTAAAACAGACCTGTGCATACCTATTTCTACCCCAATTCAAGCTAAACCATATACCTTAACCAAGCAATCATCCCCATGTCTGACAGACCAAGGCAATATTCATGGCAAGGCTGAGAGAACGGTCAATTCCCTCTCAAGTTTTCAGGTTAGATGATCTACTTTTTTCCCTGTCTGCAGTCTTCCAGATCTACTCCAGTGAAGGGCATTCTGTGGATAATTCAGTTATTTGATTCAGTATGACACATTGCTTATCCATATGACTCTTAAGACTGATGCCTGTTCCAACCAGAATCATGCTCAACAAAAATAAGCTCTTGGTGTTGGCCACTGGTGCAGTCTCTGGTAAGGGTTTATCTGGTTATCTGCAAAATGCTCTCTCTGTTTACCCCAGTTCTTACCTTCATTCTCAGAATTATGACAAAAATCTATGAAAAACACTGATATGCCAGTTAGATGAGATCAACCATCTATTGTATCTGTCCATGCATCTTAATACAGATGAAGTACAAGGTGGACTTCAAAAAATTAATGAATCATCTATCTTTATTTTTAAAACTTGCATACTGTCTTTCCACTTTATTTTCTTTCAGCAAATGCTGGCAGATTGAATTACCCTAGTTTTGCCTAAATTCTGTTGCTAGAACTGTCTCACTCCTCCTCATTCTGTCCTGTGTTCAGTTGTTACTTATGGGGGTTGCAACTGCAGGCAGTTTCAACCTAAACCAAGTGTAGTTTCCCTGAATGACTGAGAACAGAAGGAGATAATAAAAACCGTGAGAAAACTGGTACAATAACTGAAACAACATGAGATAAGAAGAAAGCTGAGAAAGACCAGGCTGTGGGAATGGAATGTGTGTTGATAATTTCTCATGAAACTGAATTTACATCTGCAGAGTGTGTAATATCCAATTAGAAGTTGTGGCACAGTATATAGACACTGTCATGGACCTATGTGAGAGTGACCATAGGAGGGATTTAGAATATACATAGTGTAACTTGTAATTTGAAAGATCCTTCTTCTCCATTTTATTTTTTTCCCTTTGAGTGTGTTACCTCTAGTTTAATAAAATTAGTTTTGTGACACTTGTGACCCCTGTGCTCCTTGTCCACTACAACTCACCAACAGTTATTGAAGTTCGTTTCCTTCCATCTTACAGATTTCCTAAGTGTTCCTTTGGTATTGCTGATTCCATTTTCTCTCTGCTGTCATTCATGCTTCTCAGCTGAAGTCTGAAGAACTACAGAGCTTTATACTGATGCTACAAGGTAAACAAGAACAGTCCCAGCTAGTCTCTTTCCCCCAAATACACCCAGAGGAACTGTTCTGTTAGGTTATAATGCTTCAGTGAAAGCAAGGGCCTGTAAAAACTTGCATGCATATTCCTCACTTCTTTCAAAAGCAAATTCTTTCAAATGAAGACAAGAAAAGTAAGAAGCTGGAAGTGCTTGCTACCGATTCTTTACCACGACTGTCAAAGGCAGATCGCCTTAAATTTTCGGGACGATAAAACTGACAGTGATCTTAGAGCCTACAACTTGACAACACTACACCCTGTAGATCAGCAACAACAGCAACATGGATTACTTCTAATTCTTAGCAAATTCTACACACATTTGTGGAAAAGTGACACTGAAGATCAAAATACCTTTTTCAACATCAAGTCTAATTCTGATTTGATTACTTAGATTACTTAGACAACATTCCAATTTGGTTATTTAGATTACCTGGACAACATTCCAGCTATATAGGGGAAAGAAAAAAATAAAATAGAAACTAAAGTATCAGTTACTACACTAATGAACATATAATAGTTAAATTGTTCATCAAGACTTAAAAGCTCTTTTCGTGTTATGAGTTACATTTTGAAGTAAGTTTGATAGCTTTATAAAATTTCTTTACTTCTGTTTTCCAATTAAACCCCTATATAGAATGTGAAAGATTACAACCTTTAAATGCAATCACTCATTCTATTGTACTACTAACTGAAGAGTGTAATATATTTTTATGAAGAAAGCAGTGCAGTTTAGTCTACAAGTATTCAATGCATTGCCTACTGTTTCAGCAGTGCTTCTGAATTCCAAATTCAGTCTTATCAGCAACAGGTACATGTTTCACTTGAATGAGATCCAAATATCCAGGAAAGCACAGAATAATTTTCAATGAAGACTAGAACTATCAATTTACTTATCAGCAGTTTTCTTTACAGGTTTTTCATGGATCTACCAGATTTTAGGAAAATTTACTTTTCCTTTTTAATTTTTTTAAATCAAAAATCCCCTAGCATTCACTGATGTTGCTTCATTGCTTAGAAGTATTTATTTAATGTGTCCTTCATGCATATGGATTACACCTCACCAACAGAACACTGCCAGACTTAAAAGATGACAAATGAACAGCAAATAATACGGAAAAGTTAGCAGCTGCTGCTGGAAAGTTAGTAAAAAAGCCAAAATGTTTCAGACACCTTCACATGGAAAATGAAAGCAACAAGAACAGAACTTGAAAAACAGCAGCAGATCATGAATTTAAGGCAAAGGAATGGGAAACACCTACACTAACAAATGAGACATTGATTCAATGTTTACAAGAGCTGCACTAACAGCAAACTCCCGGTGAAATGTAAACTACCTCCCCGGTATACATGGATAAGACTTGGTTAGAAAGTTTATAACTTCCTGAAAAGCACTCAGTTATAAAACACATTAGTATGATGCAACAGTAAGGATTCCTGTAAAAACTGTATTTTTGTTAAAAGCTGAAATTCTGCTACGAGCCATCACCACAACCTCTGCATTTGCTCATGTATTTACGTGAATCCCCTTTTTCTTTGGACCCTACTATGAGGCTTGGTGGTATCATTTCCTGCATTAGCCTCCAGAGGACTTTGAAACAGAGTCTTTAATTAATAATAGATTAATTAATCAATCTATTTCCAGTATTACTCTGTTTTTAGTGTTCTGTATTAGTGTTCTGCATTTAGTGCTCTTACTGGAATTTCCCTGCTAAGTGCAGTTGCTGCAAAATCATTCTGCTTTTTAAATAATCAGCAATTCAATGTTAGTTCACAACATACTAAGAAGGGATTTGCTGTTCTGCACTTGCATTCAACATTCTCACTGTTATTGTGATAAGATTAAAATCAACATGATAAGTATTCATTTCTATTACAAGCAAGGACTTTAGTGTAACTCAGGGGCTAATTTTCATACCAACTGCATTCTACACTACATAACTCAGTATCTGTTAGTGTATATAATGTGAAAAGTAGGCTAGTTTTAAAATTTCCACATAATATGTATAGGTTCTGTTATAGCCACTTCTCACGATAATATCAGTGCATCACTGCATGGATTTAATATGTAGTTCTTCATGTTAGTCTAAATGACAACCTTCCTGTTCCTATTGCCAGTTTCCTTGCAAGGTAGAGCACATGCCTGATAAAAACTTCCATTTCCAGCTTAAAAAAAAAAAGCATAACATGCAAAATCATCTTAAAAAGTAACTGACCTGGCCTTTAGACTTGCACTAAAATATCTACTGAAGTCACATAAACAGATACATTTTCAAAACTTACTACCTATTTTTCAGATTCACAAAGCAGATTTCCTGTCACATCTGCTGTATTTTCTAAGTTAGCGTTTTGCTGCAGATAAGTAAGGTCTAAATCTTTTGGTCTGCTGTGACAACATTTTAACACTTAATGTTAAATCTTTTAGAAGGAAACTAGCTGGTTCACAGAGAGCTTTAATGATTTTAGAAGTCTGCAATTTTTCTCTTTTAATTGGAACTTGCTGAACTACATTCAGGATCTAGTTATGAACCCAGATGGCTCAACTGTGAGTTTTTGTATTTTGATTTACAGAAAATAAACCATGGGTTTAAGAGCTAAAATTTACCTTAGCATGAAACACTGCAAAATACATTTCTTCTCCAGTTACTGCATTTACAAAAGATGTTAAAGAACCGTTTAAGAATACTTGCAAAATGCAGTATATTTTAAGGGAAAATAAAGCCAGCCTATATCTGAACAAATAAGGTAAAACCCCCTGGTAACAGGTTACTTTGGAGAAGTAAACATGACCATATACTTCCTTACAAAGATGGAAAACCAGGTCGAACAGTGGTAGGGTGTTTTTGTAGGTAACACCTTCAGGAATTGATTTTCCTTGCTCATGTTTAGAAACTCAAGTTCTAATTCCACTCATATCATTGGCATTCTGACAGCCGAGAAATGCCAAGCTATGCTTAAAAAATTGTAACTAAAAATTGCATGAGGTACTGAAAATATTATGGTTTGAGCTGAGATTATGTAAAGCATTATAATAAGAAAACACAAAAAATTCCCAAGATTACTTCAAAGGAAATGAAAGCTAGGATTCACCAGTTCCCAATTTTAACAGGGCAAAAGCTTTGCTTCCTTGTTAACATATAAACAGCTTCTAAAATCAGTCTGAGCAAAGAACCATCCATGAGAGCATCCTGCACTTTAAGTGATTAAAGGGTCATTTCAAATTTATCAAGTTAACAGAGTGGCATATCTTGAATGTTTCTTCTCAAAACCACTAGAAGGTAATAATACATGCAATGTTATATTCTTCTCTAAACATTTTCATTTAAAATGAGACTTATGAAATCAAGCTTTCTGGTTTAGAAGTTACTGTGTACCAGTCTGTTAATGTCTTCCAATTTTCAACCAATTTGGAAGAGATCTTGAGGACATAAACTTCTATGCAGTACTATAAAAACATCAGGCTAATCTCTAATTTATAGTCTACTTGAGCTGACAGTTTCCTGGGCTTAGAAAGAAATAAAGCATAAGGCAATCTTGGAAAACTGGAAGTATTCTTATATACTGTGCCGTGAATTCAAGTATCAGCCAGTTACTTGGTAACATGCATGAATTAGGATAAAGTTTGTATCATACTTTTTGTTAGGACAATCACATAACCTGTTTTGGTCTTCATTTAGGACAGCAACTGCTCAGAAGAGAACATTAGATGTGTATCCCCATAAATTTTTGTCCACAGTTTATTCTAGAAATCTTGAGACTCACTCCACAACTGATGTTATGGTGAGTTTTCTGAACAGGCGTAGAAGTTTTTGCAAAGCAGAGTTAAATTACCCTAAATTGAGTGTGCTGTACCTTGAAAGAGAAAATTAAAAGTAGTATGTTCCATTTATTTTATCATTATAAAAACTCACACATTATCAACAAGAAGTGAAATTTTTACTTCAGTGCTAACTTCACACAGAGCATCCAAAGTTCTATTTATTCTTCCTTGTTTTGCTGGAAGCACATCAGCTAGTCCAGTTGTTTTTTTCACCACAGGTCTACTGGTCCTACACCACACAGTAACTAAACACTAACACATTGCAGAAGAGGAACGACACTGCACTTACTTCAGCTTTCTGATCCTGGCTTCTGCAGTTTCAGTAAGATTTTTTGCTTCTTCTTTCCACCGGTTGGTTGCTTTTTGCTGAGCTACTAACAGACATCGAAGCTCAGCAGTGGACTTCTGGCTGGTGCTTTCCATTTCCTTGAGTCGCGCTTCATACCCATGTTCTTTCACAGCATGCTCATGCTCCATTGTGTTTATCTACAAAAAAAATCACAAATCAGGTACAATCAAGTCTCTCACTCTTTAGGTTTTTTGTTTTGTTTTACAATGCTTGAGTTAAATTCATAAATATTTGTTGAAAGCAAGCTAATTTAAGGAAATAGTACAACTGACAATAAAAGATACTGAGTTGTGTTTCCTTCCTTTTTCTTGTTGCTGTAAAACATGCTCTTCCTTTTTTGTCTAGCTAAAATGTATTATGAGTTACTTAACTGCATCTGAAATCCTTTGTACATCAGAGAGAAATAAAAGCAAGCAGTAGATCTTATCTGTGACTATAATGGAAGCCTGTTTGAATGAGACAAAGATGTGGTATATGCTTTACAACCACTACCTATCTTTTACAAGACTCTAATCCTTTGTTTTTAAGCTATGTTTGAGCAAAGGGTTCTGAAGTTGGACCAGATTTCAAGTTAAATCTGACAGCTTCCTTTATCTTGTGGTGCAAAGAAGAAACCACATTTGAGATGATCATAGAATCATAGAATCGATTGGGTTGGAAAAGACCTCCGAGATCATTGAGTCCAACCCTTGGTCCATCTCTAGT
>JAWWEV010000134.1:6063218-6163467 GCA_035583235.1 Hafferia zeledoni
TTTTCCTTTTCCTTTTCCTTTTCCTTTTCCTTTTCCTTTTCCTTTTCCTTTTCCTTTTCCTTTTCCTTTTCCTTTCTTTCCAGCATCAATCACACTTAGCTGTATTGGTCTGTACTTCATGTGAACTTTGAAAACTGGAATGATTTTTTTTTTTTTTTCTTAGAGGGAAGAGAAGGAGGAGACTGATAGGAAGAAAATGAAATTAGGAAAAGAAACAGAATCATCACTGTCTTCAGCTAACAAAGACTCCAGTAAACTGAAGTGAGTATGCAGTGGTGGGATGGCAGAAAAGCTTTTCATAAAAGGCTTAAAGCAAGGAACTGATCCCCTGTCCTTAAACTCGTGAGTGTGCTTCTAACATAATGTGCCTTCTGAAACTTAATCTGTTCCAGATTTGCCTTAACATCCTGGAAACAACCACTCCAGAAAACAGGGAGTATTTCCCTTCTCTACTGAAATTATCTTGTCTTTGTCTTTTTATTCTATGTGACACAACACTCATGCCTGTTATGGGTTTAGCTAGGTAGGCCTAAATTTAGGCTCAGCCCAAGACAATGCCTTTTGAGTCCTGACTGGAATTTCAGGTGGCCTTTGTGGCCAGGAATTTCTCATTTATCCTAGCATAGCATGTGCAGTGCTTCTGGTAGATCCTGCCAAGGCTTGCCCTGTAATTTGCATACCAGGGCACTGCCAGAATTTTGGCTAGGTCTTTGCTAGAATGAATGCTTCCAGGAGCGTGTCTCCAACTGGGCAGTGCTCCCGAGAGGGGAGACTCACGCATCAGTCATGGGCTACTGCCTTCAGTTCCTGCTTGTTTGTGGCTTGAACTTGAGGTGTTGGCTTGGACTGATGGATAGTGTTGGAGTTTGTGTCCTGACAACAGGAGTAAACTGCATTTCTGCAGAAAAAACACTGACATATTCTGAAAGCACTGAGGCATCGGGACTAACATTTAGCTGGGTAAAGCGATATTTAAACTGTGGTAGTAATGGAAGAGCTTTAATTCTGGAGTTTATTCCTCCCTTTTTCTTAGTGAAAATGAGCACCTGTTGTCTGTCTTTTGAAGTGGGAAGGACAGGATGAATAGTGCACCAGACCAGGTCAAGGAATGATTCTGTGCTCTATGGAACATCAGCTGTGCCAAGGTAGAGAAGCTGGAGAGCATGCATGCAGCGAGTAGGGACCATCCTGTGGGAAAGTGAGTGATGAAAGAGGAGAGAACTGTGCTGTGTACAGCAGAATCAGGCAAGATGTGCCTCACCCAAGCCTTCTCACTACGTGTGACTTAATTTCATCCTCTTCTGATATTGCAGTCCATGACCCACGATTCACTGCTCAGTGTTTCCTTGGAAACTTTGAGAAGCTGAATAAAAATGATGTAAAGGAGCAGTGGAGAAACAAGGTTTAGAACTATGTGGTCCTGCTTATTGCTGCCAAAGTTCCCTGGTCACCCTAACTTCAGATGCTGAGAAATATATAATAATAACATTAGTCCCTCTATTATTAAATGTGATGATCTCTGACATTCTCTGCACAGCATTTTAAGTCTCTCTGAGTTGAATCCTCTGAACTTTCTAAGTGTTGTCCAGTTGAGCTGACAAGTCTTAAAGGAGGAACTCAGTTTAATTCTGTCAAAGCACATACAGGATCAAGTGTCAGGGGGAGTATCTCTGACTACAGAAGGTACCATGTACCATAAGGGGGAGAAGCAAGCAGTGCTGCAGGAACTGTAAGGTGGTTTACAGGTGCCTCCTTGGGTGATTTGTCACAGGGATTTTAGTCACTGTAATCACCCTCCTCATTCAGTGAAAAGGGGCTGTGTTGGAGGGATGCCTTTTTTGCAATGTCCTCCTGTTCTGGTTTCAGGTGTTTACTACAAGGACAAGTTCTGAGACTTATTCTTACTTGAAAAGCAACTTGTTTGTATGTTGATGGTAGATGACAGTGTGGTCCTAAAGTTTTATTTTTGTTGGATTCTTTTTATTAACTAGTCATCTCACACTTCCAGAGGAGTTTAAACAGAATTGGTACATGATGTAAATAAGTTTTAAAAAAATCCCTACATTATATGTACACCATGTTAATGAATTTTCTTCCCATCTCCAGGCCATCAAAAGCTTCTTTTGATACGCAGAAGAAAGGTCTGCTGCTCCCATCACTGCCACCCATGTCTACTGGACATCCTGCACCACAGACAACCAAGATTACCCAAAAGAGATCCAAAAGTAAGACTGATGATCTGCCTGCCATGGATAACCCTGCCAGGAACAAGAGCAACCACAAGGATCCTTTGTCTGCCAAGCACAGGAAAGTGGAGGAAAATCATATGGAACTGTCAAAGGGCATCAGAGTAGGTATCCAGGATAACTGGTGGGATCCTTCCTGCAAGCCATGGGTGCTGTATGATTCTCTTTAGAAACATACTCTGGGGATATTAAAAAGGAAGATAAACCAGCCATGAGAGAAAGCTCTTGGAAGGAAGCATTTAATGCCTGTCTGACTGTATGTTGGTAGCCTGAAAGCCTGTAACTTCTCTGCCGATTTCCATCATCTGTTTTCATCTCACCAATAAAATACAGTGAGAAGGAGTGACCACACAAACACCAAAAGCAGGAGAATCATGTTTATGCTGTCACCATTTCTGATTGTAGGCAACTGAAAAAACAGTATTGGTGTAAAAATAAAATATGTTTATAAAAAGAGAGAGAGCATTGCTAAAATAAGAGCAACCTGTGGTATTGACTGCAACTCATATGTAACATTTTATAGCTTGTTTAAAAAAGTATTCATGATCCTTGCAGCTGGATCTTTGCATTTCTGGGTTATGAAATTCAGTGGCATGGCCACTTACTGGTGGCTTGGGATGTGTGGTCCAGGATGTTGTTGTGTGTCTGTGTTAAGCCAGAATGGGCATGCTGTATTAGCAGGCTTCTAACTGCTTGCTTTTTCCTGGCAATGTAGTCAGTAAGGGAGAATCAGCAATTGTTGTGTGGTTAAGCTGGAAATGAGTGTGAGCAGATCACACCCATTCCTGCCTTGGCAAGTGGCTGTGAAATAAGTGCTGCTTGCAGCCTTACTGCTGTCTTAGCCACTGTGCAACGAAACCTGTTTACTGAATTTCTCCATTCTTGGGAAAGTGTTTGAAGGTGTTGAATATTATGAGCAGTCAGGTGAGAAGCCAAACTCCTATTTCCATTATAGGATGGGTTGTTGGGGAATAAAGAAAGGAAGTGGGGGGAGCCTGGAGAATAGACTATGCTTGAGACAAATAAATATTTTCTCTTGAAGTTTAGGAAAGCCACATTTTGGAATTGGTTTAGGTATAACTTTCTAACCAACTTTATCTCTATGCTTTTTCAGGGGTCTGTAAAGGAAGACACAAAGCCTTTCCCAGTGCCTTCTTTGCCAAATAGTACCTCTAAGCCAAGCAGACCTCTACTCAAGTTTGAAAAGTAAGGTTTTGTTTTACACCCCTGATCAGTATTTCTGAAAACATAAGGCAAGGCAGGCCCTGCAGCCACCATTCTGCTTTTTCATGAGCTCTTCTTTTGGGAGGAGCGGGAGAGATTTGTGAGATCTGCTCTGTACTGCCTTCTTGTGACTGGGACATACCAACCCCCCCCCCCCCCCCCCAAAGCAAAGGTTTACAACAAAGCAAAGGTTTTTGGTTTGAGGGAAGCTACTCTGGAAGTTAAGTACTATCTTTCTTGTAAGCAGATAACTTGAACGCAAGCTCTTTTGGTCTCGGATTAGTGTGTGGTGCTGCTAAGTTTACTGTATGTTTCAATTTAAATGTATTTGTGGAACTGTACTTGAGGAATGATAGATGGCATAACTACTATCTTTCCATGGGAACTTGCTCCCATAGTAGCCTAACCTCTGGTGTTTTTTCATTTCTAAATGTAAGTTTTCAATATTATTCCAGCATACATTTTTAAGGAAATCTATGAATTTTCTCTGTGCATTCTGCTGCTGTGTACTTCTGAACATGCAGACAACATTCATTCAGTAACCATCATAACTGGCATGTGTGTTTGATGAGGCTATAACAGGCTTACTAAAACATGGTGTTTGGACCCATAGCGTCCTCTAGATATGAAAGTAAAGCTGATAATTATCCTACTCTTCTTCATCTGTTTTTCTTCTCTGTCCCCAATTCAGACAGCATTCAAAGGAATACTACTTTGAACAGGCCCAGAGTCTGAAGCACAAAGCTGATGCAATGGTAAGTCTTGGCTCCATCTTTTATTCAGACCTGGTATCTGTGTGCATGTGAATAAGATTCACTGGCTAATGTGACTTCCGTGCTCCATATTGGAGTACGTTCCAATTGTATGTTGGGAGGCTGTCTTTATTTGCCAGATGTTCAGACATTTCTTTTGGGTGTAGACACCTCTAGAGAACAGGGTTCAGAACTGACATTGTCTGAGGTTAGCAAGCCTGTTTGCTTTGCAGAGCAACAAAAGAGTCCTTGGAAGACAGATGAAACAGTAGGTTTTAAGATACTTTAAGAAGTTGGAAAAGTCAGGATCCTGACAGTTATTGTGTTGCTGGTGAACAAGACTTAGAAGTGGCCTTGGCAAATCTAACTGGCTTTCTCTCCTCTGTGCAGTTTAACAGCATGCATGAGTGAACTTACTGTTTTTCTAATTATGGCTCAGTCAGATACTGTCCATTTGCTACTTGCCTTTTACCTGTGAAAATGAAGTCAGGGGATGCTGCAGTGGGAAGGCCCCCTCTGCTTCTTGAAAGGCAAGCCTACAAGACCAGATAATATCTGAAAAGAGGGAAGATAATAAATTACTCAAGGAAACTGCTGTGCAAGAGGAAGAGATACAAGTAGCCAGAGCCTGCAAAGCTGATGACTGGGATCATATTAGGGGTTCTGCTGAGAACCCTCTAATTGTCACCCAGAGCCAGACTGGGATCTTTTTATTTCTTCAAATTCTGCCTAACTAGGGAGAAACAAAAGAATTCAAGTACATTTGAGAGAAGTGGGTTTGGTCTTAGTCTAAAAGTGCAAATTTTCTTCCCAATAGACTGACAAGACTGGAAAGGCCTTTCAGTACCTAGAGGCTGCCCTTTTATTCATCGAATATGGGATTGCCTTGGAATCGGATGCACTAGAACCAAAATCAGCTTATAGCATATTCAGCGACACCATAGTTCTGATCAAGTAAGTGCCTTTCAAAGCATAATGGTTTGGCAGAATGTTTGGAGGGGGAGGATTAGTTGCACTGCTTCTTTTCAACTGTGACACCTCTGGACTCCCACCATGGAGCAGAGTTGGGCTTGCTGCACGAGCCTGAGACAGACAGACCATACAGAGGCCCCAGAGGCAAATCCATTCAAATGTTTCAGCATTGCTTATCAGAAGACAGCACCATGTCCCCCTCAGCATTTGAGCCTGGCAGCTGAGGTACACCAGAGGACATTGATCATGACAATCAAGGAGATGAAGGAGATTATACTTTACCCAGATCTGCAGTTGCTTGTGCATGTGACCTCAATAGTTATACAAAGTTATAAAAAGCTAAACAACAGTATGGCATGTAGAAGAACAGTTTGTGCCCCAAAGATCTTGCAGCTTGATTGAAGGCAGATTTTCCAGGTTTCTCTGGGCCCAAGGCCTGTAGGTGGCTCACATGGGGCATCTACTTGTAGGGATGTTGTCCCTTAATTTGTGTAAGAGGAGAGTGAGTCACATAAGGGGCTGACACATCTGTTTCTGCTGTGTGGAGACCAAGCCGTTTTGAGACACAGTCCTCTGTTCAGGATTATACAAAGTTCTTGGTGCCAGGACTAAGAACTCACAGCAGGCTTCCTCACTTTTGGACTGGTTTTTGAGTGAGTGGTATACACTGTTTTGTCATAAACAGTGGGACTTCAGGGCACACTGATAGCTGAGAAGGTTCTGTTTATTTTGTTTCCTTAGATTCATTATGACATTGAACCCATTTGCAGAGTCCTCAGTCTCTTCACATGGGAAAATCTTTGCTGTGTTACGGTGAGTAGCTGTTTCTTTCTGTTCCTTCGTGTTCTGTTTTGAGACTTGATAGACTGAAAGACCCATTACTTGCAATGGTGAAGGAGCGAGTTAATGGGAGTTAGAGTTATGCAAGGGAAAAAAACCACAATAGAAAAACTAGAATTAGCTGAAACATCTCTAAAGTGAGGTGGAAGATCACAAGGGACCATATGTAGAAGGCACAGGCTTTAAAAGTTGATCTGCTGGTAACCTGAGAGCACATAAGGGCTTTCACCTAAGGTGAAAGAATGCAGTTTGGCTTCCCAAGTTTGAGCCATGTAACTAAAGCTGTAGCTGAGGCATTTCTGGGTGGGGGCTTACTCAGCCTTTGGCACCTCTGAGAGGCTGGGCACCTGTTAATGTAAAAGAACAGACAAGGCCCTTCGTCGTTTCTTTCTTTGCCTTGTGATTTTTTTTCACCAGTCTTTTTTTTTTAAGATGAGCAGAAGGAGGAGAAATTTTGAGCTTTCTTGGCTTTTCAGTACAGCTGAGGTGTGCTTGCCTCCATCCCACAAGGCTGGTGAGTGCTGAGCACAAACACTGACGCTCGGGTGTGTTTCTGTTCACAGCATGCGCTGCCAGTCCATTCTGCACATGGCAATGTTTGGGTACAAAAAAGACACTGCAATGAGGTATTCCAGACTCCTGAATGACCACTTCAAGGTAGGGCACAAGTAGTGCTAAGCTGCCAGCTGGATGGCTGCAGTAATTACTGATGTCAGCTGAACAGCCCAAAACTAACAAGACTTTTATTCCTTGCTGCAGAGTAATTTCAGAGTAATACAAGCACCTTCTCCAGGTGTTGCAAGGTAAGATTTAAAAATTTGTGCATTGTCATGTGTCTCTGTTTTAATGACAATGAGTAGCAAAGAGCTTTTCTCTGTGCTGTGGTAGTTGCATTTGGCAGACAGCTACCAGTCTCCACATCTGTGCCCTTCAAGCTCTGTGACTGAGAGAGGGTTGTTTGGACTATAATAGTGGTGCTGATTCCAGTGATATTTTTTGGCCACCTTGCACAGTATTGTTCATTGGGAAGTAAATGGCCTCTTGACTGCAGTGGTGGAAACCCTGTCATACCAGTGACTAAAATTAGGTTGGTTGAAGTGGTAGGGGTGAAGTGATGTGATGAAGCCAGTCTGTGTCTGGAAGGCGTGTGGCTGACCACATTTAGCTTCCCAAGTTCTATAAATAAGTGTGTGTAGGCTGACCTGGCTGCTTTGAGTAGCTGTCACAGTCTCCATAGCAGGGGAGCTTCAGCATGCCTGAAATGTAAGGCATTAGCAAAAAATGCATGGATAATCTGGTGTAGACTTTCACAAGCAGGTGTAGATTTTGGAACGTGGATGGGTGGCCCTTTCTGATGTCTGGTCCCACTTTTTCTTTTGTTGAGAGGAGTCCTTAGAATCACAAATCACTTCAAAAAACTTGGCCTTTCACTCAAAGGACAATTACTTGTGCTGTAGCTGAACACATCTCACTTTTCAACAGTCCACTCCATACTGCAGGCCTGGATGACACCGGATAGCTCCTGGCATAAGACAGCCTTGTGGAAAGACTTTTAGCTCTGAAGTTGAACGTTAATGATGGTGTTTCTTTTCTGCTGCAGAAGCACAGGCTTGCCTTCTCCTCTTTCTCCAATACCCTCTCCTGCTGGTTCTGTGAGTTCTCAGCCGGGATCAAATGATAGCAACAGCATTAGCCACAATGGCATCGGCAACAGCATTGGCTCTACAGTCACTGTCTCCTGTCATATCTCAAGCGTCACTTCTTCCTATGTCAACATCACTTCCTATATCCTCCATGCCTATGAAATTTGGGAAAAGGCTGATGCACTGGCCAGAAAGAATAAGGGTAGGTTTTTGCCCTTTGTCTTTCCTGTTTCATGTATTGTGGTGATGTGTACTTGCTTAAATCCTACCCTTCAGTGCATCAAGCACCATACCTAAAGATCAAAGCATTATTTATGTTGAAATAGACAGCTACAGCATATTGGCAGGTTATTGGCAGAGATACTTGATGGTGATATATTGATGAGTGTTCCAATTAAAAGGTTGTCTTGGCATCCTCAAATGTCCAAGAGTTGAGGAATGAGGGTATCAAGTGCAGGAAACAAGCCAATTCGCTTCATGGTAACACAAAAAGCATAACAAGAAGTTGGGTGGGTTTTTTTCTTTTTTTCCCCTTGGGTACTGAGTTTTTCTGAGTTGGCTCACTTTGTTTAAAAACATCTTTTTGGCCTGTTGCCTTGTGTTTTAGTTTTTGTCAAACTTCCAGGTCATTTTGTCTTGAAAATGGTTAAGCTGGCTTCTCTGCCTAACAGAGAAGCTGAGCAGCACTTGAATTTGAGTCCTTACTGGGTGTGTGCCCAGTATTTACCAGTAGCAGTTCCTAGAATTGCTGCTACTTTTTTATTTTACAGTTTTGCTGTTAAAAATGCTGTATTGTCCTGTGGTGCAAGCAGTGGTGAATATATGAAAGCCACAGGGTGGGTGCAGTGCAGCTTGTAACCTGCCATCCCACGTGGCTTTTGCCATGTTATTTTTCATAAAACACAAAGTTTTGTGGGGCACTATAGGGGAAGAAATGCATTGCTGTGACCTGTTGGCAAACTTGCAAAAGAAAATAAGCATGATGTGCCTGGCTGAATTGTTGAAAGGTTGTAAAAATCCTCACACTAATGAGGTAGTTGCTGAAATTCAAAGGGCTTTGCAAGTCACCTTTGAATAAAGTAACTGTAGTCATTGGCTGCCCCCCGAACAAATCTATGCTCACAGCAGCAGTTCATGTGTAGTATTTTGGATTGTGTCCTCAAAAGGCTGATAAAAGGCTGTCACATAGAAGCAGCAGGGGATGCTGCTAGTAAGCCAGAGGAGTGAGTCATGGAGGAAAATGTGTGGGAGGGCATCCTGAGCACAACTTTGCATCAGTCAAGACTTAATTCAAAACCTGCTCTGTGTGGCCAGTTCTGATGCAGGGGAATGATGACTGGGATAGTAAATACTCTTTAGGGAGTGGATCTGTGCAGGAGACCTGTAAATGCTCATGTAGGCTTGGTAGTTGTTGTCACTGTTCAGGAGGCATTTCAGAACAGGAGCTTGTTGATATTCAGTGTAATGTACAGATGCTAAGAGGTACAGAGAGTGAGAACATGAGGCCACATCCTTTATTCTTTTATGCAACTCTTAGGGCACAAGAAGAGGAAGAAAGAGCAGTTGGCTGCCTGCTATCAAGATCCTTTAAAGAGGGAAGTCCTAAGTTAGCAGTTAGTTGTAACTGATGCCCAAGTCACGTGTGCAGAGCTGAAGTGCTGGTGGAGCCACAGCCAGGACCCAGCTCCTCACTGTAGTTCACAGCAGTGCTGTGAATCATAACGCTGTGATCAGGTCTTCCAGCCTCTGATCTCCCCCAGCAAGGACAAGCTGAGGTTGCAGGCATGGATGGGAAGTCCCTATCCTTTCACATGATGCTGTGGTCACAGATCAGGTTACCTTCTGTGTGCTCAGACAGGGTCTTTGGACATTTTGTCTCTGCTTACAACTCTTCTGTAAGATTTGGATCTAGTAAACAAGATTTTTTTATACATGGATTTAGTAAAAAAACGCAGGAAAATCAGGGAAAATTTATTCTCTGCTTCTGAACTGGCAAGTATTAGAATGAAATTGTTGTGCACTCTGCTTCAGAAGAGTTCCTTGTGTAGCCAAACAGAAATTTTCTGCCTCCAGCTTGAATCTTTGTGTGTCAAAAAAGAAGAGCTGAGAATGACCAGTTTCTGAAAAGGTACTTGGTAACATGATTGAGGCTTGAGAGACTGAGGGACTGGGATAAGCCCAGGTCACTGAAAGGCTAGTCACACAGGAGTGTCTTGGAAAGGTGACTCTAAAGGAGTGGGTGTGAGAATTTTCCATAACTTGTGGTCACCTGCACAGATGATTGCCAGGAGAGAGCAGGGCTTGCAGCCTGCCAGCACCTCCTGGTATGTTCAGATGTGCTGCAAGAGCTACCTCCTGCCTGTGCAGGAGGGATACCTGAAGTTGGTGGCAGGATAGGAGGACTGTGAGATCTGCCTGACATGCTCAGCTATAAGCAGTCCAAATCAGATCTATAGTCTGGCAAGCTACACAAATTGTTAAATCTGTTCAGTGGAGAAATCGTGATGTCTCCAAGGTTTGAGGATGAATGAAGAAAAGGGACCAGTCTGATGACAGCTGTGTGTGCTTCTGGGTGTCACTCAGGAAGACACTCAAATTTTGACCTGTGTAAAATTTGGGGGAAGCTCTAAGGAGGGATTGTGGTGTGAACACCCAAACTCTTGCCCACCTACCATGGAGTCTCAATGTCCTTTAAAGCCATCACATGAGGAGGCAGGTCAGTGTGTGTGTGTGTGTGCAAGTGTGTTTTCCTTCTGTGTGCCCAGCCTCCTGTGCTTGTTATGCACTGCAACCCTCTCTGACTGCTGAGCTGTTGGCATTAGCACTGTTTCAATAGGACTGGCCAACTGACCATGTGCTGCTGCTGTCACTTCTCGCCTGTCAGACATGCCTGTTGTATGAAACCAACCAAATGTTTTCTCTTTTCCTACCTTTTTTTCCAGAGTTTTTTGCTGAACTCAGCAGAGCAACGTGTGCTTTGGCACTGACCAGTAGCCTGACCGACCTGGTACACTACATCAGACAGGGATTACAGTGGCTGAGACTGGAAGCAAATATGCCTTAACTGGTTCTCCAGGTGGTTAAATACCTTGAAGATTTTTGCACTTTTGAAGCCTCAGAAACAGTTTAATTTTTTTTTTTATTGTTCAATACAAGCACCTGCAAGGGAAAATATTTTAAATAAAGTTGGAAGTTATCTGGTTACACTGGAAAAACCTTTGAACTGTGTTATTTTAGGGTAGCACTTTGCTGCCTTGAAAAAGAAGAGATGGAGGATGGCACCTTCCTTTAAAATGATGAAGTGCAATGAATTGTCTGAATGGCCCAATGTATTGATGGTCTATAAACATTTCTGTTACAAATAACCAGCAGGACAAGAGTTGCACATGATGCTGACAAGAAGGAAATCTGCCTCCAGAGGTGATTATGCAACATCCCACTGTCTGCAGCAGTTGCGCACCCAGAAAACGTGGCAGAGAAGTTGTTTTTGCAAGCACGGATGCAATCTTGGATCTCTGTTCCTCACAGAGCAAGTAGCAACCTCATCAGCACCAACCAGCGTTGTGTTACAGTAAAAACAGCAAAAGGATCTGCTTTGCCTGCTTTCCAACCTCACCCTCTTGCTTTTGTCAGCCAGCTGACAGAATTGAGGAAGCCACTGCCTTCAGTGCTGCAAGTTTACTTTTAAAATCATCACTGCTTTGGTCCTCCTTGCTGTGATCTCATGCATATCCATGCCCATGGCACTTGAACTGTGTTACTGAGGGTCTTGGAAGCCAAACACAGTTGGAGTGGCAAAATGACGTGGTGCATTTGGAACAGATCTGCCTCTCTTCTGAGGGATGTCACAAGGAGGAGCCCTTGTTGGGCTGGTTTTTGTCATTTCAGTGGGTGGGGGTGGAAAGCTGCAGTGGTTCACTGTGATAGCTTGGAGTTTGAGAGCTTCCATGGGGAGGAATTGCTGAATGTGGCTGAATGTGGAACATAAGGCAAATTTTGCATTTGGATATTTGCCTGCTACCATTTAAGGTCTCAGTGAATATCTAAGAGCAGGATTTGGTACCAAAGCAGAGTCTCCTTCACATGGGACAGAACTTGTGTGCTCTTTCTCAGCCACACTATAGGATGAGCCCAGTGACTTAGAAACCTGTCAAGGGAACACAAAAGGGAATAATTTGCAAGCATTTTTTCCTTGTCACAGTATCAGTGAAGGCAGCATCCATGGCATTTGTGTGTTCAGTAATGACACCTTTCTCTATCCAAAGATTTCTTGTTGTGTGACAGCAGCATCCTGCCATCCTTATATATAAAAGTGTGCCTTAGCCCTCTGGTGCCCTCTCACATCCCTTGCTCTATCTCTGACAGAGCTGTGGGAGTGGTGAAGAGAAAGATGATATCCCAAAATACTCGTGTTTACAGGAAAGAATTCTCCCTTTTCCACAGAATTTCAGGTTGGAGGAACATTTCTACACACATGCAGCAGTACTCCCTCTTTAAAAATAGCTCCTCATGGCTTTGAGGCTCATGAAAATGGACAGCAAAAGGTCTGCATTTCCAGAAGTAGTTTCTGTAGAAGTGGCCCCTGCCATGGGGGAAGCCTGGAGTCATCTTGGCTCTGGGAGGAAGTGGCTGGAGCATGCTGAGGCTCTGCCCGGGTCCCAGGCACAAGGAAGCTCTCCTCTCACCTTCCCTGGCAGTGCAAGACTGCTGGGATCATGGCTGGGTCTTCTGACACCCTGAAGGAACTGTCCTTTTATGTTCACTTTGTTAAAAGCCTTAGTACATTTCAGGGATGAGCTGTCCTGACAAATGGAAGGAAGGTCCATGCCCCCCTCCTCATTTTACCTATCAGACTTCACTTGCACTCCTCCTCCCTGGAGCAGAAAATTCTTAAGAGTAAGCCAGGGACAGAGAGAGGCTCAGCATTAACCAATTTATTCTCAGGAAGCATGGGGATGGGCAGCCAGCCTGAAGGCTAATGTGCACTTTGGAGCTCGATCCCAGACTAGTGGATCGATGCCTTCTTCTGGCTTTGCCTTTAGACAAAGCTATTTCTAGGATCACCAGCTGAGGAGGAGGGAAGAGAGCAAGCTTTATTGAACCTGAAAACCACTGTGGGAGCCTTCAAGTGTAGCAAAGTGTTAAGGGTAAGCATAAGGTGTAGCAGTGACACCGGTCTTCTGGTACTCTCATTTTGTGGGCACCCATGTCCCTCCTTGTTGTCAGGCCTGGTTCCCAGTGCAAACTCCCTTGGACTTTGCAGGAAATGAGACCATGGGCAGTTCATATCACAGGCTTGTGGGGGGCTACCTGGGGGCTCTCACTTCAAAAGTGATCTGTGGGACTATCAGTACCAAGCTCCATAGCAGGGAGCTGTGTTTCATTTCAGGACACAGAGAAGACTGTTTAAATAATAGGAAATTTTAAACAAGCCATCGTATTTCAACCTTGAGCCAGGTCAGAGGCCTGCAAAGGGTTAGGAAAGATAATCATTTTCACCTGGGCCTATTCAGGCCTTTGCAAAAACCAAACAAAAGCCAAACAAAAATAAAAACACAAACCAAAACATAACAGTGGAGGAAATAGCATTTGCCATTCAGAGGCAAACCATTAATCCAAGGAAAACCAGAGGTGATGGTTGAGTTGTGAAAGGAAAGGAGGCAGCTATGGTGGCAAAGAAGCATCATTTCCATGCAATATTTATTTAAAAGAAATAATACATGTGTTGAAATTGTCAAATGTTCTATTTTTAAGATGCCATTTATTTAATAGTTGAAAACCCCACTTACATGGAAATAGAGATCTCTTGGAAGTCACAGTCTGACTGCAATGTCCTTGTTTTTGGTTTTGTCCTTTCCCCTCCCTCTTGGTTCCCATAATAAATCTGTACATCTTATTTTGGGGACGTTTGTCCGTCTTGTATATAACCTTTTTTGCCCTGTGTGTGAGATGGAGTTTCCAAGATGGTTGATGGTTGATTCATTCATATGGGGAACTAAACAATAAATGAATGTTTGTTATGAGGTGTTGCAAGAGTCCTTGTGTTCTTAGTTTCTTGTAGAGAAATTGGAGTTTGCCTTTTCTCTCCAAATGGCCTTAGTATTTCTCTTCTAAATGAGGTTTAGTTTTGATTTTCTGTACATGAAGTGTCTATATCCAGTGCTGCCCTGTTGTCCCTTTTGCTTTTTCCTTAATGATGAAAAATGAGTGCAAATTTAGATGCTCAGAGTGGCGGGAGGGTGACGACTCAGGACATCTGCTTCCTGTTCTCCGAAAATCAAGTCAGGGAAGACTAATTGCCCACAGAGCCTGGCTCTGAGCACTCACTGACAGGAAGATCCCATGAGTGGTTTCAGGCAATTAATAAGAAAACCTGGAGACAAAGCACAGAAGTAGTGGCCGAAGTGTCCTGCTCTGTGGTTGCCACAAAGGTATTGCAGAGCTCGGTGCTGAGAGAAGGGTCTGCTCAGGTCTTATTCATGCATTAGTTTCTGAAGTGCTGTGAGGAGGATTTCCCTCAAGGAATCCCACAGGATTTCATGCCTTGTGGTAGCTCTGTGTCGTCTTGGGTGTACAAGGAGATCTCTTTGCCATGGGCGTACACTTCTTGTTTGAGGCTTTTCACAGTTTTTGTTCTGTGTTGGGCAATGTAACTGTTCCTTGGAAGAATAATTTTTGCATCTCTGTGATCTATTGGGACATAATTTGAGTGTGTAATTCAGGTCCATTCTGCAATAGGCTAGATATTTATAGATGTGAGTTTCTTCTGTACTGTGTAAATTGTAGAGGACATCGAAACCTGTTTTAATACCCACTACATGCATTGTTGTTACAGATCCTGTGTATAGAAATGCATTCTTTTATTAAGGTTAATGAACTTGTTCACTCCATGATTAAACTCCTTATGGCAAAA
Source organism: Hafferia zeledoni (assembly GCA_035583235.1). Taxonomy (NCBI): domain Eukaryota; kingdom Metazoa; phylum Chordata; class Aves; order Passeriformes; family Thamnophilidae; genus Hafferia; species Hafferia zeledoni. The sequence continues at coordinate 6,077,809 of JAWWEV010000134.1, forward strand.
CTGGTATTAAAGTAAGAGTAAAATGAAAAAGTATCTAGTTAGTAAAAGAAATGAAATGTCAAATGTCCCTACATGAGCATCTGGTGTGGGATTCTTTGCTACAGACTAGATAAGAGGAGCTTGGTGGTGCATTTGCTCAGGTGCAGTGGGTCTGGGACTCAGTTCACTGCCTTCAATTCCTTTTTCAAATGACCTGAAACCAGGTCAGCTCCATGCTGGTTGCAAGAGGGTGAGAAAAGAGCATGGAAAGAGAGCTCATGGTTGTGGCCATTATTATGTGGATTAAAGCATCTGTGGGTTCTCTTCTGCTTTGAGTGGTGCAAGGGGTGGTTGGACACGAGCTGTCCTGTCTGCTGGCTGGTGGCAGCTGCTTTTCCTGGATCACTCACTTCCTCTGTCTCACTATTTCCTTTCCCCTCATATCCCAAAAGGTGTGTTTCCCACACTGCTTGGTCATGGCAAAAGCAAGAAGGGTTAGTTTTGGGGGTGGGATAGAGATGGGGAGCGGAGGAAGGGCGTTCAATGTGCCAGCAGGGAGGTCATCCAAAAGCCAGGCAGGCAGAAGGAGGAGTGGGAGGCCGTGGGTTTTTAGCAAGTGTTGATGGCCCTGCTTGGCTTTCTGCCCAGGGCAGTGGCCCTTCCCACCCCCCGGGGCTAAGATAGCCAAAAATACTTTGGGGTTGTTTTCCAATAATATTTTGTTGTTTATTGATTTAGCCTTTACTGACCAAACCTGATTCTGAAGCATGTTTAATTTATTTTGAGATTTGTTATTGATTGTAGATGAGCTTGCATTCTCTCTTTGGCTTGGCTTCTCCTTTTCAAAGACAAATGTCATTTTTGGCAAAACAGCTGCATTAAAGTTGATTGCAGTTTCTCAGCCTTGTGCTGCTCTCCAAACACTAAAATAGCCCTTTGGCAGCCTGTGCTTTCTTTTAATTGCGCTTTCTTTAACCCCTATCACTACTCTAAAACAACACTGTTCTGGGCCATCATCAGCATTTCTAAATGTTTCTGTAAACTTTGCGTTCCTGGAACAAGGACATGTGCACGTTACAAGAGCAGTGTTAAGCTCACTGCTGCTTTGTGATGTGTTTTGCCAAGGTACAGGGTTCCTGGAGTCCCTGCTGGGTTTTTCTCCACTCCTACTCAGTATTGCTGAGGTTCAGGTTTTCTTTGGGTCCAGCATTTCATATCACAGCATCATGGCCATGCTGTGCACTGCCAAAGGCATTTGCAAGACTTGTGGGTTGTTTAGTGAAATCTTGATTTTTACTGCTGGCTGCTCATATTTGAAGAAATGCTTGTAAATGGAAAGAGTGGTTCCGGGTTTTTTCAGATTCCATGTAATAAAATGGATCTGTTGCATGTGGGGTTTTTCCCCAGATGCCTGCTGTACCTTTCACTTGGAAACTATAGCTGTAGTAAGTTCAAGTATTTGCTTAATTTTAATTTGAAAAAGATCAGAAAATACTGTTGGTTTAATGATTGTAAAGGGGTCATTACTTAGATAATACAGTGTTTGGGAGTAGCTGGAATTTTTTTGGTCCAGAGAGAGGTTGTGGGCAAAAAGTAGTTATGCTCCAGACCTACTGTACGTGAAATACAGTGTGTGCAGATCAGAGCTGGAGGTGCATTAGGGGTATACATCTTGAAATCATTGCACAAAATCTTTGCTAACCCCTACAGCTAGGAAAAAAATGCGTCTTTTGCTTTGCATACATTCAGTGCTAATTTGAATGGTAAGCTGAGTGCAGGTAGGGGTTAGAGCAAGCAGTCTGGCTCAGGTAAAAAGGTGAGCAGAAATCTGCAGCTCAGGGGCACCACCTTTATTTTAGCATACTAAACCTGCTTCTTGACACCTGATGAGTTTTCTGTGATTGTTATAGAAGAGATGTACAGTTCATTGTATTTAAATAGCTAGTGGAGCAGAAGAATCACTCCAGACAGAGGCTTTATTTCCCCCTGCTGTTACTTTGTGTAAGGGCAAGAATTGCTCTGGAAAAAAGAGAATCCCACACAGCAGTTTAGTAGCTAGAACTGACATGGTACAGTGCAGACATCTAACTGGTGCATCAGCTGCATGTTGTTCCTCTTCAGTGATTCCTTGAAACAGTATGAACAGGAAAGACCATGCACCACAAGAATGTAATGACTCACATCAACTGGAAAATGGCAAATGTCTTTGCAAGAACATTGGTAAAGAAATAAATGTGGAATTCTCTTAAATTCTTCTTGTGACTCTAGCATTAAGCATGGGGAAATGGGACACAAGAGCTTATCTCCTTTAAAACAAAAATGTACATTTAAAGCTGAGGGAGTAGGAAATTCTATAAGACTGAAAAGTGTGAAGTGAAATTAAACCTCTGATTTTATTTCCAGTGACTGTAGAAGTTCAAGCTGGGAAACTGGGTTAGGTAGAAAGACGTTGGGCAATAGCTCTTGTGATGATATCAGGCAGAAAAATGTGCTGTTACTGTTGTGATTGAAAGCTGTCCTAAATAGGAATTTCATAGAGGATTTTTTTGTTTTCATAGAAAATTTTTGGACATAGAGTTGCAGTGTAGCAATCAAATTGAAAAAAATATGTGCAGCTGACAATCTTAGAGCAACTGAGCTGCGGGAATTGGCTGTCATGAAAAAATAATCTGATAATTCTTTTTCAGGGTAAAGGTGGGCAAATCATCTCCATCATTTGTTCAGGAAATTAGAAAGTCTTGGAATTGGTGATATGTATCTTGTCAGTGATGTCTTGATATTAATTCTTTTCAGATTAATTGTGATTGTTTGACAGCGATGATTTAATACCCCATTCACTATCTGATGAAGGTAACTCAAACTCAGTGTGCAGAAGCCCTTTCTCATGTGAAGTCTCAAGAATGAGCTGTACTTGAAGGAGAGGTAAAGAATCTGTGAATCATAGAGATTAGTTGGGCTGCAGTTGTGTTTTACTGGCTACAGAATTCCAGTGCCATTTTGTTTTTCTTATCCCATTAACCAGTAATTCCTATGTGAAATTCTTGTTGCAGAAGCCCCAGTCCAGGAGTTTGCCTGTCTAGACTGGTAAGACTCTTCCTTTCATTTCCGTCAGTACTCAGACCCCCCAAAACATGGCAAAAGACACACAATTTGATGCCTCTGAGCCCACAGCCTTTGGACAAAGCACCTGCATGTCTGACCCTGGTAGCTGAGGGTTCCCTAAGTGGCTCCCTATCAGCTGCTGGGCAGGGGGCTGGGGAGCGTGGTGGCACAGGTGTGTGCTGTGTCCCTGCCTTGTCATGCCTGTGTCCTGATTTTGGGAAGTGCCAAATTCCCCCTCTCCAGCAGGGTCTGTGAGCAGGTTCCTGGCTGGGGCAGCCATGGCCACATGGCTCTGACCTGTGATCCCCCCATGCCACCTGGGCACCTGCCAAAAGCAGAGCCCTTCCTTTGGCAGTGCTGTGAGGTGCACAGCAGCTCAGGTGGCACCGGGGCTGTCATGCTGTGAGGCATTCCTTGTCTGGAAAGCCTGTTTGTGCAAGGTAATTCTCTGCTTGTCTGAAAGCAGCAGAGAAAGGGCAGGCACTGATGTCTCCTGTCCCTTCCATCACTGGAGCTTGGCAGGAACAGCTTTAAATACCAATTCTTACTCCTGCCTCTGCAAGCTGGCAATAGTTTTCTCTGAAAGAAGTCTTCTCACATGGTAAATTGCAGGTAAGGCTGGAGCTGCTGTGAGAGGCTGGACTGAGAGAGCCTTGTCCATGCCAGGGAGTGAGGCAAGAGCTGTTGGGACAAGGGAATCAGCCTGGGTGGTATGAAGTCCAGTGAGGGGTACCACTGTTCTCTCCAGGATGTGGGTGTTGTTTGGTCTTAGAGCTGAGGTGTCACAGGCACTGACTCCAGAGGAGGATGGTAAAACCTGTGTGGGAGAACTCAAAGAGAGGAAGTGAAGCCAAAGCTATTAATCTGGGGTATTTTACAGTTTTAATAATCCAAAGCTGCCAGTGACTGTACATTGATACATCCTTTCAAATAATTTAATATATGCAAGACATCAAGTTTTGCCCATAATAATGTCATTTCTGTATTAGTAATAGCAGTGTTGACGGGAAGGGAAGTTCTTGAGATGTGTACATAAGGTTTAAGTTTCCAAGCAGCTTCCATGTTCCATTAGAGCAGCTGTTTGCCTGCAACTTGATGGGGAAAGACAAAATGAAGAGGATTCCCGTGTGCTTTAGCTAAGGGGTACATAAATCAATTTGACCAAATACAGAACCGTATAAAAACTTTAACAATTCTGATCAGGGCCACTTGGGCGCCTGCTTTCATCTCCACTGTGTGCTGTGGTGACATAATACAGTAACTTTTAAAAATGAGAAACAGGAATTATGAAGAGTTCAGCTTCATTACCAACATTTATCCATGCTCTTCCTTTCAGGAGAAATGTGAAGAAGAAATGGAGTGGCAACAGTAGAGAACTGACAGCTGCTACTTAACCTGCTAATGACCTATCCACAGGGAAAGCCAGTGAAATAACTCCTCCTGCCCCTCTTTATTGCAGTTCCTGGGATGCAGAGTCAGAGCTTTCCAGATTCAGCTCTAACTCCTTTTTTGTTGTTGTTCATGAATACTAGTTGCAGTATCAATTTTGAATGATAAGGCAGGTACATGTGTGTCTCACCCAGGTTTTCATTATTAATAAACTTTAAGCTGTGATACTGAACTGTATGTTTTACTTGCTTTGAGACAGTTTGAGAAATACAAAACAACAGTAAATTTTGGTAAATTTTCTGGTAGATTAGTGGAAAATCTGCTTTAGGCAAGTACTCATCCAGCTGCGGTTTGGTTCCGTGTTTGGAATGTTGGAGAGCTCAGAAACGATGCTGGCTTAAGCAGCTGCTAGTCCCTGGAAAAGCCTGATGTGAGAGCCAACGTCACATGGTGGCTCCTGCTGCCTTGCAGTTCCAGGCACATGATTACTCAATGTCTTTTGTTGTTCCTAGACAGTTACAATATTAATATATAATATTAGAGCAAGAGATTCCCTTGTTCTGCAACAGTATTTCACAGATAAGGTGTAGTTTAAAGGATCTGGTTTTCCATTAAGTCATCCTACTGTGCATGTGACACAGTTTTATTGGTGCTTTGATGTGATGTTGATGGAATTGAGTGCATGCAGATGTGGTTGAGGAAGAACAGGGGGTTAGACCTGGTGTAGACACTTGTTGATAGCACTGATATGAAGTGTTCATCATCCTATCCTTCTCGCCTTCCTAAAGCTTGTGCAACAAAGACAGAAACTTGCTGCGTATTCAAGAGAGACAGAGTCCGGAGATTCTAGAGAACAAAGACCAGTTCTCTGAGAAGATTCCCCTCTTTGCAGAACCCTACAAGGTAATGGTAGCTGGGTGTGGGGTGGAAGGAGAGAAGGAAGAAGGGTTGGAGTGGAAGAGGAGAGCTGTGGCTTCTGCATAGGCTGTAGCACACTTGAACATGGCACACACAAACACAGCAGCAAAAGTCATGGGCCCACTTACAGTCAAACAAAATCATTTCAGATGATTTCAGAAATCATTTCAGATGATGTTCACAGAACAAGGAAAGTCGGGACAGCTCAGCCGTTACCCTGACCAGCACCACTCAGCCTTCCTCTCAGAATTTCCCCCCATCTTTGACATCAAAAGCAAGTGCAATGCAGGAAAAACCAACTGCCTATGTCAGACTCACGGATGGCCAAGATCAGGCACCATTTGCATCCCTGGATCTCAGTGCCAAGGTATGAAGAAAAAGTCACATGAAAAAAATGCAGTATTGAACATTTCAACAGCCCTTCACAAGGTGATCATTATTTGTTTTAAGAGCTTAGCAACTATGGAAATTGTCATCTGTGATCTCTTTAAGCAGACAAGCCATTACAGGCCAGGTCCAACACATGCCAGCTATTACAGATCAAGGGACAAGGTGGTAGGGCAAAGGGTCAGGTGACCTTGTGCTTAGATTCTATTTGACTTAACAGGGAGAGGAAGATAGTAATCGTCACTGATGGGCTCAGTCTACAGTAGTACAGAGGTTCCTCAGTTCTGTGTTGTCCTTTGTTAATATATCACAAAACTCTAAAGCTGAATGAGATGTTCTCACCTGGAGATGTCAGGAAGCCCTTGCCAGGTTCTCAGCCCTATTGTGCTGGGAGAGACAAACCCTAAGGTAGTGATACCAAGCTGTTTTCTTCTCATGGCAGCTCACCTGTTGCTACAAATGTAAAAATCTTACCAAAAGCTAGAGAATTTTTAAAAAGAAATATTTTCTATTGGCTTTGAGCTCAAGTTGGTTTGCATAAGAAATTACTTCAAGGCCCTGACTGAACCTAAGAGGTTCCTGTCCTTCAAAAGGGAGTTATATAAATCAAGATGCTGTCTACTTCCCTGGTGATTTTGCCTCCTCCTCTTCTTGATTCTGCAAAATACATGTTCTCTCGTTTATCTAAAGGAGAATAACTGGATTTTCTGCTAATTGGACAAATCTGCAAGGCAGTGCTCTGCATCTTCCCCTGACCACCATGAAAGAAGAAAGATTTCTGGCACCCCATTAGGAACATCCAGAATCATGGTATTCCCAGTGGTTCCTGCAGCAGTGTACATGGCAGGGTTTCATTTGTTACTTTTCTGGCATACACTTGCTCTGTGTTGGCTGGCTCAGCAGTACTTAGCAATTGTTCCTTGCTTATGTGGAAATATTTATTGGATTAGAATCCAGTCTCTCTGTGCAGCTTACTTGCTGAACTACGTGGCAAAAGAAATGTTATTTTGCCCTTAATTGTTGTTAACAGAAACATAACCAAACTATCTTGGATATACATACAATATTCAATATAACATATAACAAAATGCATTGTATCAAACATTTCTATTGAGTGTCAATGGATTTAGTTACAACCTATAAAATGACACTTAATGAATCCCATAATGTTTCACTTACTAGGGTTTCTGTCTATAACAAATACTGGACTGGGAACTGCAAAAGTAGTACTGCCCTGATTCTCATAATAAAAGGGTTCATTGCAGTCATTCTACATAATCCTACATTACCTGCAGTTTCCAAGTTTGTGATCCTTTGATGCTAATTTGGCTACACAAAGAAAGGCTTGTCTCCAGATAATGAGGTAAGGAAGGGTTGTTCTGGGCCATTTGAAGTCTGAGAATATTTGATTCTGTCATTATTTACAACTAGACTTGAAAAGAATCAAAAAGATTTTTGCAGGACTAACTTAATGTAAAGGCTCACTTCTGGCTTATAGCACAACCAGTGACCGTAAAGAAGGTATTATCTTCAAGAATCAATTACACTCAGTAATTAAAGCAAACTACAGATGATTCCATACAACAGGGAGAGGGAGTGGAGAGCTGTTTCAATATGGAAACAACTTCTTTATGTACAAGTCAGAAAGCTTGAATTCACCTAAAAAGTAAGACCTCAGTTTACCGAAAACTTCAATTTCTTCTTTATTTTTTTTCATGTATTCTGAAAATCAGCAGACACCCAGATTGCCATTAATGACTGCACCTGAAGTCATACCTAATTATCCAAATGAAGCACTAAGACATGACAGAGTAAAATAGATTTTAAAAAGTTTGAAGCTTAGTTTTCTTTGAATTTATCTCTTTTGGGATGAAATTTTCCTCCTTCTAGAACTTGAAGTGAGTGCTTTAGTATATAGAAATGGAGAAGAATTACTCTAAAGAGTCTTCTAACAAACATTACTATATTTTAGTGTTTTCAAAGGCATGTTGGTGCAAAGCAGCAGGATATAGAGCCAGCTAAGCCTGGATTATCAAACACTGTTTAAAGAAGGGCATTTGAATCCCACACGAAAGAACATGAGACAGTGGCAGACTAGGAATGCCTGATGAGTCCTGTTTATGATGGATTAGTGTCTGTTCACATGAACTAAAACCAAGATTGAAATAAGTACAAAGATGAGGCACATGATACATACTGCTTCAAGGGAATTCAGACCAATTTTGGGACTTATTTAGGGAAAGAGCTTGTATTTTGTGATCAGACTCCAGGGTCAGGGGTATGTTATACCTGTGTCAATAGCCTTGGGATACCCTGAGTATCCTTGTTACATTTAGAACTCCATAATTATAGTCTTACTACTTACCTTCCCTTTTGAGCTGCCTGTGTTATAAATTTAAACTTTTACTCTGCCATCCTCAGGGAAATTGATTTTAAATCCAAAGCAGAAGATTCCTATTTTAGACATAGCTGTAGACAAGGTAGTGCATCCCAGTGTTGCAAAGAGCTACCATAAACCACCCCATAAGCAGCCCTGTGGCTTCAGAATGGAGTAGGGTCTCAGTCACTCAGGTGGTGTGCACTGCCTTGCAAAGTGCATTGCCTTGCTAAGACCAGTTTGGCATGGATGTACTCTGTTTGGAATTCCTGATGGACACAGATCTTTAAGGTTTTACACTACAGTGCCCACCCAAAGCGCCAGGAGAATGGAGACATGGAAAAAAACCCCTCTCTTGACCTCAACATCTCTGTTGCCTAGCTATTTAAAAAAGAAGAATATAGATCACTGCCTCTTACAGTGATAACTGCTACCAAAAATCCTGGGTATTAACAGAATGTGAAGTGCTGCCTAGAAAACCTTCACAGTATTTTTTTCACTGCTCATTTGATAGGTGTTAAAATACTCTGAATTGGCAAAGGGTAGAAAAATAATGCAAATTATTTCTAAAACAGCTAAAGCCTAATTTATGACAGATGCTGTTTGAGTCTATTTCCAGAAAACCCTGTTGCTGAGGGAAATTGATCTTAGCACTGACAGTTTAACAAAATGGTATCAAGAGTGAAAAGGAACCATCAACATCACAGTTATGAGAATATGTAAGTAGTACTGGCTCCTAGGTAGGTGTGTAGATATGTGTATGACTGTATCAGAACTACTCACAGTGATACAAATTGTTTCTAGAAAGAGTTAGTATTGCTACTGAGAATATTCTTCTCAACCTCTTGGTGATTTCATTCTAAAATTAAAATTCTAATATTTCATTCTAAAACCGTGTTTACAATTTGAAATATTGCACCTCAGAGCAAAGTAACTGTTGGCTGATGACAGTTTTTTTAAACTTCTAGGCTTAAATCGTGGTATCCTGGAGGTGGCAGCAAAGTCCCTGCAAGAGAAGTAAAGTGACTGCTAATGAATAAACAAGGAAGAGATTAATGATGCTCTGCAGCACTGATGACGACTTCGACTAAATGCATCAGCCACTTCTGGCTTGATGTATTTATCTATCGTTCTTTTAATTATGTTTGGTTTACTCCAAATGCACTGAATTCATTCTTCTACATCTTAATTTTTAGCAGAAGAAGGAAGTTTGCATAGTCTTTCAGTTTCTTTTTCAGTGTAAAGAAACTAGGGCAAAACCCACTTTTGATTAAAATTTTTCATGCATCAATCCAACACAGTTCAAAACACTTCTTCTCTTGTCCACCTTTACTTTTTAAATAGCTTTTCTTAATCTGCAAATACATGTATTTCAATCCCTCTTGGTTTTCATGCCTTCAGCATTCATAACAGTATGACTAACTGGCAAGGTGATTTATATTTTAGTAACACATAAATCACCTGATACAGATAAATCACATGAACAGATAAATTTCTGGCTGCCAAATTGCAGCTGTTGGTTTCCATGTTAAACTTGCTTGTCAAACTACTATTGCGTGGAGTCAATAAAAGCTGCAGCCAGAACGTTCTCCACGTTAGCAGCCTAATGCAGGAAAGTCCATTTTAGATTGATCTAAATGAGAGGTGTTTTTTTGTTTTGTTTTTGGTGTCGTTTTGTTTGTTTGTTTGTTTGTTTTAAATACAGTGTAATGTTTTGCAAATACACAGCTGTCTTTTTTGGTTAGAAGAGAAGGCCTGCAGCATACAACCAATTATTCACAGACACAGAGTAGGAAGTGATGGAGCAACTTCTCTGTTCCCATTTCACCTCTGTGCCTAAATCCCAACTTCCATGAAAGACTTCAGGCTATCAAAAGATGTCATGTTCAGGAGAAACATTTCTCACTGTGTGTAGCCACAATAAGTGACACTATGGTTCTAGATTGCCTCTTTTGTGGTATGACTGAAGTAGCATCATTCTGCTCACAGATAGGGATCTGTGAGTTATTGCATAATTTGCTATTTTAAATAACCATTATTTTACCCATGGCTTTTTGTCAAATAAAGGAATCATAACTGCTACTGATAAAAAAATAAAAATTCCACTGAGTTAACTCACATCTCTTAATATTTGAAGCACACTACTTTTGTGTTTTCTCCCTTTTGAAATTTTTCCAGGAAACAGTAAATGTCAGAATTATCTCAACTATTTCTAGGCTGGCATTTGAGCTGCAATCCATGAAGTTACTCTGTTTCATGTTTGTCTGCATACTATCAAGACTCTGTGGTGCTGCTCCCTCCTGATACAAATGGTGGTCTAGTTATGTCAGTGGAATTTCTCTCCTTGATGCTGACATATAATCTAATATTTTTATTGAACTCTCAGAAAATTTCATCTACAAAACAAATATTTGGTGCAATTCAACTTAATCCACCCCAAGTTTCACTAAAAAGTCAAATAATTTTAAAAGTTTTCCTGTCCCTTCACTCTCATATAAATAAATAATCTATCCTCAACTGCAAGTGCCTATGTTATGTTACAACAGCACTCTCTAGCCATTACTTTTAAATTAGCAGATGCTCTGGACTGTTGTCAAGGACACACTGATACTAGTTAAAAAATCAGAAATACTGCATTTCCGTTAGTACAAGAAGAAAAAGTGATATTTACTTAGTCCTGAAAATAGTAATCAGGGTAAAATGATAGATCGTACAATAAAGTGTTTATGTTGGCTTTAATAATACTGGAAATGAAATGAACCTAATCAGTGTGCTGAACTGGGATTTGCGTGATTCTAACAGGCAATGCTGCATGGGTACTGTTGGAATTCATATGATGTTTGACTTAAAGGGCAAAGCTGTGTGCTGAACTTGCCTATGTGAATTAGTGTGATGTAGCTTTAAGGAACTAAAACGGAGGTCAGAAACGGCTGCTGCCAACCGTCTCAGCAGATGTGCATAATTAGCCAATTACAATGAGACATTGTAATATAAACAACATCATTAGCCAATGATCAGCGTCAGAGTGGCGACACCTGCGGAAGGTTACAGTTTCAAAAGTGTATATAAGTTTGCGCGTGCAGTAACAAAGTGTTTGTTGCTGCTAATTCCTGTGGAATCGTCTGTGGTAGTCCTAAACCCGTCTCCCTTTACAAGGTACCAGTTGCTTCTCTAGGTAATTTACAAGACTACCTGCTGTTTGATGCAGCACAGGTGCTCTAGGCTGTTATCTAAGGCAATGATTTAATAATTTTTGTTGTACTTTAGACCTCCTGTAACTAGCACTTTGGTGTGTATACCCAAATAATGTTTTGCAGTGCTAACCCATGGACAACCTTTAGTTGGTTTTTCCCTTTTACCATTGCTGCTGGTTTTTTGTAATACATCATCATTATTGTGAAATCCGTGAGTCACTTTCCCTCTTAATTTCTCAACAACAAAGGTTGCTTCACTGTAGTTTTATTGCTATCGATTTTCTGTTAACATGTCATACAAGTAAGGAGCCTTAAGTAGTACTGAGGAGATGAGATGTCCCGTGGCAAGTGAGGCACACAAAGAATTCAGATGGTTGCAGCAAAGCTCTTTCATTGAGCCAATCTCTGCTATTTGTATTATCTTTGTAAGTAGCATGGCACGTGGTAAAAATATGTCTCAGTCATAGTTTGGAACATATTATCTACCCAGCTTTCCTTCATAAAAGTTCACTCTGAGATTTCATCCTCCATTTTTCATGACCGTGATTATCAATCAAAGTCACAGCCTTCTGATTATCTGTGCAACCTTTGAATAGACTAGAGAAATCTTTAATTACTATTAAATGTTTGCCAACCATGGAGATAGGGGAAAAAACCAGTCAGTCACAGTGCAGGTCCAGCATAGACACTGAATTGTAATGACAGGACACTTGGGAAAAGTAAATGAAATAAATTTATTAGTTGGAAAAGCAGAGGTAATACAGAAGGCATAGAGAAGATTTGACAGGAGAATAGATTTTATTTTTATGGCCCTGTGTGCAAACTCCTTTCTGTCTTGTGATCTAATATCTGTGCCTGTAATTATGCTGATTGCATGTTGGGAAGGAAACCTGATGAAAAAATGGGGTTTTTTTGGATTATTTTGGGACATTACAGTTACAAAGAAACACAGTTCTCAGTCTGCTCTTTATTAGTGTTCTTTCTCCCTTTGTCTTCTTAGGCTGAAGTCTCTTAGGGATTTTTTGACAATAATCTTGCATAAGGGAAACCAGACAGAGGCAAAAGCTGGGTTTTTTGGTTTAAGCTGGGCTTAATACAGTGCTGGAATTTGGAGTTTGGTTTTGGGTTTTTGTGTCTTTCCCCCCCTTTATTTATTTATTAAAGAAGCTGCAGAGGTATGTGGAAATAAGGAAAAACAGATCAAGTTCAACACTTAAGGAATCTCACTGCTGTTTCTTTTCCTAGGCATGTACTCATCAGTAAGCCACTAGCAGATAAGGTGTGACCAAAGATCCAAGGAATAGATTCTGCTGATGTATTCTGGCCCAAGTTGTGGCGTCAGATTGGGTGATTTTGCCCTGTACTCACGGCTCTTTGAGCTGTGCTGCAGGGATACAAGGAGCTGTCCAAGGGATGGTCAGATGAGCTTGTGGCTCTATCAAGCGCCAATACCAGGTTTTATATTAATATCATGTTGCTTTACAACTGAAATAGCTTTTCTACAGCTTTTATCCATTAAATTGGTTGTTACAACGCATTCCTGCTCTGTAACAGAGTTGGATTTCAGTCTCCTGTTTCAGTGAAATTGATTTCTGTCCTTTGCCTTCTCTACCATGAGGAAAACATATGGGATAGATAGATAGATAGACCAGAGAGATAGATAGGTACATAGATACATAGACCAGATAGCTAGGGATTTAGGGTGTGTGACATTTCAACCACAGTTGTATTTCACATGCAGGTATTAGGATTTTTAATTTTTGTTTTCTGTATCCTGTATGTCCTTAAACATTTAGCTTAGACTGGATGGATAGATGCTCAAAAGAAATGGAGAAACAAATTCTAAATGAAGTTATAGGAAGACGGCACGGCAAAAATGCATAACAAGATGTTTAGTGAAAATACAAATATATCACCTCCCTGTTCATAGTGTGCTATTGAGGTTGCTACTGAATGCTACAGTGAAGTAAATTATGCTTTTTGGTCAGAATGAGATGTGAAATGTAATTGAAAAGCAACTGAAAAGATATTTGAGACTTTAGTTTTTTGCAATTTGGAGTGAAAACAGTTTTTAAGTGGTAAAGAAACTCCATAAGCAGAATTCACTGACATGAGAGGGTGATAAAAGACCTTTTGATTTCATTTTTCTATGGATAAATCACACTCAAATGTACAGGAATGTTCTTTTCTAGTTTGAGAGTAAGTGGGTCTGTACAACAAATGTTCCTGTAACATTCAGCTACTTTAGCTCAGACAGTTCAATTAGGGCTGTGCAGTAAAATACAACTTCTCTGCACTTCGTAAGCACTTAAGGTGACTGAAAGCCTGTTAGCCAGAAATCTCATAGAAAATTGGTCCTGTCAAGTGTTTAAAGAAATAGAACTGGCATGTATTTAACTCATAGACCTGAAAACCTAAGACTTCTGGATAGTGAGTAATTTAATTATATTGTCACGTTTGACTTCTCCCCTTAGAGCCACCTTTATTCATTATTTTTAATACATTAAGAGCTGTGCAAAAGGAGATGGAAGTTATTCACACCAGTTGACAGAAGCAGAAAGTAAAAATCAAGCTTGACAACATTTTCCTCATTTCATACTTATCCATTAAATCCTGTCTCTCACATAAATGATGGGCTAATATTTTTCAGCCAAATGTTTTAGTCTGGTTTTAGAAAAAGAACAAATTTCCTTCCTATGGCTTTTAAAGGAGTGTTGCAATAATAGAGAAAGAATACTTAGTTTCATTTACATGCTATTTCACCTATATCAGAACTTAAATATTTATATCATAATTTTATTTAATCATGAAATAGTCTTTGTTTTTCTCTGAAACACTGTAGCTAGTGTCATACAATTAGGCCATTACTAGTTGACTGTAGCCATGAATGGAAGTTCAGGTTTGCTTTTACTGAGGTGTGTGTTGTTCTTAAAAGTTTCAAAAGAAAAAAGGTGGTGGGGGAGAGGTCCTTCAGAGAATTTTTCTCTCCCTACCAACCAAAAGTTTTTGGACTTGAAGGGTTAGGACCAAGAACAAAGGTGTGGCAACAAAGATGACTCTAGATTCCAACTTAGTGGTGAGGCAGAGGTGAGGAGCAGACCCCCACCACCTGGGAGGGGGAGGAGCTTTTCCTGTGTGCTGGCTTCACTTTGTTTTGGGCAGCTGCTGGGACTGGTTTGCTGAGCTCCTTCTGATTCTGCTCTTACTGCCTTTCTCCCCCATCTCTGGGCACCCTGAGCTTCAGAGAGAGAGAGAGAGAGAAGAGTAATATCTGCTTTGGAATACACTGCAGGCCATTTCTTTTCTTTCCTGGGGACTGACTTGGGCTGCAACTACCACCACCACCCACCTTCCAGAGTTTTTTTTCTTTGAACAAAGGACAAGGAGAGAGAGTCTGCTCTTTCCCACAGAAAAGGCTCCATCCTGCCCCAACATGAGTCATACAGCCTCTTGTCTCTGCCTTGCTGGGAAAAGACTGAGAACTTGCCTCATGGCCAGTCCAGATTTGACAGTGCCACCTGCTTTCCATAAATATAATTGCACCACAAGGAAACTACTGGTTTGGGTTGTTTTGGTGCTGGGGGAGTGGTTTGCTCTGGTCTGTTTATAGTTTTATATATATATGTATATATATATATAAGTTACGAACAGTTATTCTTCTTATATACATTTTCTAATTCAACTTCTTTTAAATTTAATAAGGGCTGAAGTGGTTATTGAGGAGTCATCTGCTCCTTTAGTCTTGGTAAACACTTTGGCTTCTCTTAAACTCCAAGATGACTTTGCCATCTCTAATTATCTGAAAAAGCAGGTGTCTTATTGTCTTGGGTTGCGCTGGCAAAATTTTCAGGGCACAGAATTTTTTACTAACTGTACAACTATTGTGTGTACATTCTAGAGCACCTCTGAAAGTCTACTATGAAATCCTCTTAGTGATTTCCTTGTGTGTAATTTTCAGATCAGTGTAAGGACTACTGCTCCCAAGTTTTTGTTGAGACAATCAGCTTGCAGGATATTGCAATGTCTTCATGAAATACCTATAACAAACCCCTATAGAACATCAAGAACCAGAGGAATTTACAGATTTGAGAGCCTCTGAGCAAAAGATTTAATAATTTCCTAAAAAGGTTACATTTTAATTTAGCTGATTTCTCAGAGGCATGTATATTCCTAAGATTGTACTGGTGTGGATGTTTTTATGAAGGCATTAGAGCTTGCCAGAAAACAGAGAGGGTTGTAGTCAGGGCTTGTTTGAGAACTTGCTATCCTTGGTCTGAAATTGCTTTTATATCTTTAAAAGTTTCTGTTGCAAGTGATGGTTAGGAGCAGGTTATTGTGTTGTGATATAATAAGCAACTCTGAGCTGTTAGTCTGGCCTTGAAGGAAGCTGGTCTCTGCCTGATTCTCAGTTGGCTCTTGGCTGATTACAGGACACCACATTGCATCAGAAGCAAACTGAACTACACAAATATTATGACAGGAAGGATAGAGCAGTTTCAAGGTATTCCAGAGAGTAAAACTTCCAGAAACTGCAAGGACAATCAGAGAAGTTTGAAATGGCACTTCATTATTTAACACATGGAAGCAAGCAGAACAAGGAAGAGGTAAAGCAGTTGGAAAATAGTTTTACATAAGATAACAGATAACGCTTTCACAGTGTTCAGCTAGTTTTGATTTAACTCATGCAGAGGAAGCCAAGTATATATATAAAAAAATAAAACTAACACAATTTCAGTCAGTCTTTTAACAGTGACTGAAAGAAAGAGGGAACATCTGCTGAGTTTGTCTTGCATAAAGCAAACCTTTTTTTAATATGATATTTTTTGTGAAGGACAAATGTATTCTTCAGCATATCCTAGGGCCCTGATCCTCAAATGCCCAGGAAGGACCTGGAGTGTTTTCTCTAGCATATGTAACTGGGTTTCTCTCCTGAAAAGATCAAAGTTCCACGCAGTGGTTGTAGCCAGGGTATCTCTCTACATTGGAGAATTTAGTGCTTCCACATCTAACAGTTTAGATGGTTACACTAGGCTTCTTGCTAAGAGCTAGTATCTCATCTGGGGGTAAAGACATAGCACAATAGACACATTTATACTAGATTCTTGCAGAAATAATGTGATGTTTATCTAATCCTCCATCCAGACTATTAGTCCCACAAAGTACCCATTTTAGCAAAGCTCCTTCTGGCTCTGCTCCTTGACATCCCCCTTCTGTCTCTGGGCACCCTGAGCTTCAGAGAGAGTGAGTGAGAAGAGAGTCACAGCTGCTTCAGGATGCACTGCAGACCTTTTCCTGGGGACCAACTTCTACTGCAAGGAGATTTCTGGGAATAACCACCACTCCTCAACTCCCAATGTTTCCTTCCTTCTTTTGAACAAAGGACAGGATAGAGAGACTCTGCTTTTCCCCCATGGAAAAGACTCCATCCTACACCACATGAGGTCTCTGCCTTGCTGGGAAAAGACTGAGAATTCACCTCACAGCCAGTGGAGGTGTGACACTGCCACTGTCCGTAAATAATAATTGCACCAGTGGGAACCTACAGTTTTGGGGGGTTGTTTTTTTTTGGTGCTGGAGGAGTAGTTTGCTTTGGCCTGTTTATAGTTATATCTATATAGTAGTTAAGAACGTTTATCCTTCTTATATCCATTTTCTAATTAAAGTTGTGGGGTTTTTTTGTTTGGTTTTTGGTTTTGTTTTGTTTTTAAATTTAATAAGGGGTGATGTGCTTATTGAGGAGGAATCCTCTCCTCTGGTCTTGGTAAACATTTTGGTTTCCCTCAAACTAAGACAGTAAGTCAAAAAGAACAAATCATAAGTTGGCAAGGAAAACAAGACAAAACCACAAAACCTTTCCAAAGTTCCCAAGTACAGTGGCTTGGCTGCTCTATGGCAGAGGAATTGCATCAGGACCTTCATTTAATCACTGCTACTGCTGTCATTCTTCAGAGCAAAACCAGCTTTTGAACCAATTGCAAAACATCGCAAATAGATTTCTGGCACATGGAGATCTGTACGGATGTCACCAGAGAATATTCTGTGAAGGAAATTAATTACATTTGTTTTAATTTGAAGTTTTCCCCTCTCATGGACAGCTTTATATTGCTACCATAGTCAGATGGCAAACTCAGTGCTTTGCAACGGCTTTGCAGCAGCACTTGCATCTGTATCTGTCTTTAGCGAATGTGAAATTCAACAACCAGAAGCGGTAAGATGTTTTAAGCTTTGTAGCTTATGGTTTGCACGTGTGATGGAGATGACAATGAGTTGCTAACTGGAATCTTTGATTCCAAGGCAATTCTGTGCCTTTCTTTTAGTGATGTTGCAATGGTGGGCTTATAAAACCTATGTCCACCACTCAGACTGAAAACTGTCACTCTGCACCAAACACAACGCCATGTAGTCCAGAACCTAGTGCTTCCTTTAGTCTTCTGGTTGTCTGAGTAGAGCATGAAAATTACAGCTTGATATCTTTTGCTTCAAAGACTAATATTCCCATTAAAAGAGCTGTCTGCTGGGCATTATTAAAGCTACCAATATTGAACTAAGTGGGTTTAGTATGCTTTATCCAAGAGGCTTATCAACATGAGTAAACACTGAAATTACTACTCTCTCCAGTCACATGATATTTTGAATATTATTTTATTTTGAAAGAATGTTTTTCCTCTTGTGATAAAGTGTAGTTTCTTCCACCTATCCAGGCAAGATACAGTCTGAGTGAGAAAAGACCTTCTGAGATTTACTTTTTGAAAAAAATACTGGAGTTTAAATAGAGGCCTTTGTTTTGTTTTTCTGTGTTTTAATTTTTCCATAGTCTATAAAATTATTTCACTGCTGTGGACTTTGAAACTAGAAAGCATCAGAACTGAACCTTCATCTCCTGGCACCTGGTCCTGTGCCCTATTAAAAATTCCTTTATCCCCTAATTATTTCACAAGTGGAACTGAACACTTCAGAGGAGAGAGAAGAAGAATGAAAATGTAGGCAAACCCTAACTGTCAGACTTTTAAGATTTTCACTTGATAGAAAACTGTCTTAAATGTATATGGTGAAGTTCCCCTAATTGCAGTAGTTTCATCATTGCACAGCTGGAGTAAACAGAACCATTACAGATTACATTTGTCACTATTCTCTGCACTTCTCTTGACGTCTTGCAGGAACTCAGGGAAAAGAGCCACCAGTCAATGATCCATACATTTAAAGAAGTGTTTACTGGAAGTAACAGTGTACAGGGCTGCATAACTTCCTTCAAAGGAATATTGAAGATAAATTGTATAAATTAACCTTGCTGAGAGAACTGGAGGATTCCCCTGAAATGTTGAAGCGATGCAAAAGAAGACCTAGATATCTTTATATGCAATCAATACCATGTACAAGCATCAACTTCCATTTGGAAATGTTGCTTAAGATGATCATTATGATGGAAACATATACGAAACTTCTAGGAAGTAATGAATAATTATTTTAAATATTTTATGTTTCAGTATTAAAGTGAGTTCTTAGAAATTTGAGTAAAACATTACAGGACCAAAATTTATTACTCAGATTTAGACAACAGAAAACTCACTACATTTCCAAATTGGAAGGCAAGGGTTGTTGTGAAGCATGAAGGATAACTTCCTTTAAATAATTCTTGTCTTTCATAAGGAAAAAAGGAAGAACAGATATTAATGATTACTGATTGCTGGACCATTTAAGAAAGGAAGAAACTTTATGCTTGTAAATCTGAAGCCCAAGAAAATCTGAATTATGAAAGTGAAACTTTGACTGTGGGAGCATAGCCTCAGTCCAAACTGAACACAGAGTTTTCTGAAATGATGTTATGGGGCATGCAGGCCAATATCAAATATGGTTAAAACTCACTTGATTCCTCCCATCCTCAGAAAATAACATATTTTTGAGGGACTTATTCTATTATAGGCAAATAGTGGGAAACTAATGCAATTAGGACATTACTATTGTTTTTGTAACACCCGGAATTGTATCATCATTTAGCAACAAAGGAGGAAAAATTGTAATGTTCCTTCCTCACTGACTTGATTATTGATAACTGTGAAGCGGAAGAAGAGCAAGTTGCTGAAAGGAGAATAAGATGCTGAAGATCCATCTGCCTATGGGATATTTATTTTTTAAAAACTAATTCCTATGAGGGGGCTCCATGACCTGTTACATGGTCATTGAGGTTACTTGATTAATAAGCATATTTAGTTTTAATAAAGACCTTTGAGTTTTGGGCCCTGGTCTGTGTAGGTAGTTAAGTTTTATGTTACGCAACATTCCAGAGTTGTACTGTTCTGTAACTTGTTATTATAGTAAAGGGGTAGATGTGAGGAAGGGGTTAATTCTTTACAGGACGGTTGTCGCTTGGAAGGATGGGAAATGTAGTTTGCAGTATACCCCCAAAGAGAGTGCCTGATTATGCATGCCAACTGGACAGGCCTGAGACTGACTGGTGGGGAGTGTTCTATGATGCCTATGTAACCACCCCCACTGAGGTGTATAAAACACTTGTGCACAACCGTTAATAAGTGATTTGCCAGTTTGCATTCAGTCTGGTGGGTCTGTGCAATCGCTGTCACTCACTTCATCTGCAGAGTAGATATGACTAAGATTAAAATAATAGCATTTCTGCATGGATGTAGTGCATGACATTAACAGTATGCTGTTTACAGTAACATAACTGGGTCATGAGAATTTTGTAGGGAAGAAATTCTTATTATAAAAGCTAGGATAAATCTATGTATTTAAAATACTTAGAAATTTTTCCCCTTTGCTTTTCTTTAGTTTATGAACTTCAGCTATGGTTCTGGGCTTCATTTTCCTCCATTCACTAGAAGAAATCTGGGGTTATTAAATCCCAAGTGTTTGTGGCATCTATCACAAATGTAAATGAACAGTCTGTAGTGGTGCATGATCTCTGCATTGTTCTGATGATCCTGTTTCCATGGTGATAACAGAGCATATAGGTTCATGAGATGGTATTAGTAATGCAGCAGTTTGAAACTTAATCAATGTGCTGCTACCTCCTCTGTATTTCAGTGTCACTTCAGTAAAATTGAATTCTAGTCACTTGTCAGTCCCATTTATTTCCTATGGATTTCTTCTTCAAAATTTCCCTCTTTATTCTAGGCAGCGATCATGATAAGGTAATTGAAATTTATAGTGGTCTGTGATACTAACTATACTACTGTCTTGTAGCAGGCAATGTTCAGCTATTGTATTCAGCAGAACACAGGTGAGAAATGTTTTGGGCTGAACACATAAATTACAACTTCTGTGCAGAAAAGCGGGGTTTTTTAGCATTAGATCTATCTTGGATAGTTTTGTAAAACTTTAAGTATAGTGTACAACTGGAAAATTACTGTGCCTATTAGAAGAAAGTTAAAGGTGTCAAAAGCAGCCCAATTAATGTTATATCCCATTTCTTAAAGTATATTGAGGAAAAGGTGTTTTACCCTTATGAAGCATTAATCAAAAATACTTCAGAATCCCTTTCTTCTGAGAGAATTTTAGCTTTTAAAATAATGTCAACAAGTGATTATTGATATTTTTTCATCTATTGATAGTACTGTTAAAAGTAGTCAGTAAGACAGGAATCTATATACTTTTAGAGATGAGTGTTGGTGTGCAGTTTTAAAAATTGCAAATTCTTCCCTTGTGAACAGCTTTGATCATAATTCAAGAGCACAATAAAAACTTTATGTTTTCTGTACTGCATGTGTGCTGGTTTAAAGGAAACCAGCAGGAGAAATGAAGTCAACACAAAAGAGATTATAAGTCAGAGTTACAATTTAATAACAATATTACAATAAATGCAATGGCACAAAGAAAAATTGGTTTTTACTCACAAACCCCAGAAGTATGACCCAGCACCCTGGGGCACAAACACAAAGGGGTTTGTTAATCCCTGTGCTGAACTTCACATGGTTTCCCCAAGTCCAAAGTAAAAGGAGGTAAAAAACCTGTTGGTGCAGCTGATGGTCGCAGTCTGGTGGAGTGGTGATTGCAGTCTGGTTGAAAGTGGTGGTCTCCTCCTGTCAAGGTTCTTCTCTGGATTTGATGAGTGGTTCCCTAAGTCCCCAAACCTCCAAAATTATATCACCTCAGGTCCAGGTGGGACTGCCCAGTACCTCCCTCAGGGCAGGGAGTTACACAATGAATAATCTCACTCTGTGAGTCATAGGGTATTTGGGATCATTGATGGCCCATTAGCAGACATGACACCTCAGGCTGGGTGTGGAGGTGCTAATAGCTTGCTGGAAGGGAGTTATCACAGTTCTTATCTCACAGGTGTCTTTCACACCTAGCTCACAGCCGCAGGGGTTGGGTGTGCCCTGGGCAGCTGCTGCAAATGGTTCATTGTTAACAGTTCATGGGAAATGAATAGAGGGTGTAGAATACATAGCTGTAGTCACCCCCACACAGTGATAAACTGGTCCCATCTGCTGAACTAGGACAGCATGAGAATTATGATTTGGTTTTGGCTTTCGTTTTACACTGCCATATTAAGAACATTTAACATGGAAGGTTATACAAAACTGAATTTAAACCTATTTACACTGAAACCACAGGTGTTCTCTGAAGGTTTGCAACATCAGAAAACAGTGCACATGCATCTCTACACTGGATATAGGCTTGTAATTAATTTTGCGGACACAAGCATCCATATTCCCTCAAAATTAATATGTTGGAAGTGTAGGATCTATTTCTTACCAGATATTTAGTATATAGCTTTCAAAAGTTATTTGGTCTCATGTTTCAACTTCCCCACCCAAAAAACCATCTTTCTCAACCTATGTTGTAGGACTACATTAGTACTGGGATAAAATAATTTGTAGCATGCTGTGCTCTCCAAACTCATTGTACTTGGACTAACTACCTTACATGATGTATGGAATATGTGCTTTTCTTTGAGCCTCTTGCTGAACAGGTGGGATGCCTATAAGAAAGTGCTATCACAAAAGCAAAGATTTAGAGGGTAGAACACTATGTAATGGGAATATAGGGAAAAAAATCACTTTGAGGCAGACCTGGAGGTGCAATCACTCTTAAAGTTTCATTTCAGTCCTCCAAAATAGGTCCTATGAAGGTTGCTAGTTTGGGGGCAGGTCTTCACAGCTGAAAAATGAAAGGTAAAAAGCTGTTCTTTACTTCTCTGTTTTCATGAGTATCTGTTGCCAAAAATCTGTAGGACAGTAATGAGTCATGCCTTTGACGATTATGTGTGCACAAGTGATGTGCATAGTTGAATCCCAGGGAGTTGCAGTAAGTGTTCCCATTGACTACTTCAAGACTCTGAATCCAAAGAAACCACAGTTTGTCCCTGTGCCCCATTCCTTCAGCTCTGCCTACAGTAATTAAAAAATTTTCTCAGGGAAATGCAGTAAGTATTGGTATATAATAAAAGCAAAACAATTGAATATGAGGAGAGGAGTTGCTATTATTTTATTCTTGCTAAGTAATATAAAAGAATAGTGAGAAAGTGATTATAACAAAATGAATTAAACAAAGTTCCAAAACATAAATTAGAATTTAACTGTGCCATTAAAAACTAATTTAATTAGCAAGCCATCATTACTAGATAATAAAGACCTACTGCAAAATGCACAACAATCTCTTGTAAACACAGGAAAAGAAGAAAGCAATAAATTTTGTTGAGCAGATGAGTTTCTGTTATATTAGTAGAGAAAAAATTGCTGAATGGATGTTTTAGTGCATAGTGAGAACAAGGAAGTAATGGAACAATTAGGCAGCCTAATTTTAGACATAAATTGTTTTATAGTTAAGGGAAGACCCTAGGGAATAATAGAAGAAAGAGTATGCACCATTGATTTTCTTGGTATGAAACTTTTTTTGATCAATATGTCTTATAAATTTACAGTATCCTCAAGTTAACATGCCCTAGACATTGCACATAGTTTCAGAAAAAAATAGTGAGTTGAAGACTCACACCAAATTATGTGGAGAAGCTGAGAATACACAGCATAAGTGTACATCAAAACATGCTCATTTTCCTGAATCTAGTGGAGTCCCTACCTTCCCCCAAAACACCATCGTAATGGAAATATTTTGACTAAGAAGCTCATGCTCCCTTTCAGAAAATTGGCCAGTTCAGATTCTCTCTAGATGGCAGTGGAGCTCTTTCAATGATCGATCTGCTTCCTTCCCCCACCTTCTTTTAATTTCTTCTGGAGTCTCATTTTCAGTTATACTGCACTATGATTTAACAGGGCTTTGATGCTGTGAGATGTTGGCGGGCACAAATCAGACTCTTTTTTTCTAAAAGGATAATATACTGTTTTTTCAAAGTCAATTAACACTTAGGGCAAATGAAATGGGGAGAGCTAAAGGTCAATTACTAAAGGATGGCCACAAAAATCTTTCTGGTTTACATACTGTTCATCCAGGGATTGCAGATCACTGGGAAAAGAAAGGAAATTAGCTCATTTCATTTCTTGATGGTTACCAAGAATATAGTTTAAAACAGCTCATCTGTTTTATTTTCAATCAATTGAGACTCGTGGTAATAATCATTCAGACCAACCTGAGACCATGTTGTTTCAAGTCATTGTACCTCCATCACAGTAGCTGCTAGGCTGTTGTGGCAATTTATGCACCAGGCAAATTTTATCATAGAGACTAGCTTTAATACTTCAAGTCTGGAGCTCAGTAAGTTCTATGTGTAAAAGGAATATTGTATCTGGGCAGTCCAACCATTAAACAAACAAGGGCGTGAAAGGGATGGAGAGCAAGTGCCACTTTTCCCATAATTCACCATCCTGTTTAAAATAAGCAGGTTCCTTTAGCATTGGTCTTCGAAGGTCTGTGGTGTTGCTTCATTGGCTTTCCAGCTGCTGACTTTTCATGTCATGACTGTGATGTTGTTTTACAGATTAACTGCTATGGATTTAAAGATTTAATCAGATAGGGCTCCAGTGCTGCTTAGATTTATTGGCCCTCATGTTACTCATGTGACTCACTCTAACATCAGTAAGACAACCTCCCCAGTGTAAACCACAAACAACACCTAAATCCTTCTGAGATATGTGCCTTGTTTATAACAGAAGATTCCTGTCAAGAGAGTACACAGCTTAAGTTATCTTTAATAAAAGTAATAATAACCCCAAATTAAAGGACTGTTCATAACAAAGTGAGGTTGCAGATTACTGTCTTGTCACTTAATGGTGACTACACATGAAAATGGTCAGACTTGACTTCAGTCTGTGTTTTTCACTTGCCTTCTGTGTGTCAAATAGCTTTCCAGGCAAGACTCACACTCAAGACTGCAGTCACAGTTCATTTTTATCTTTTTTAGAATAAATCTGCTGAATTTAATAACCTTTTCCTTTTTGACTGAGGAGTTTCTGTTTGCAGTCACACGAAAAGAAAAAATGGCCAGTGCTACAGGGAGCAGGAGATTTCATGCCTATCTACTCAGAGGGACTTTACAAGGGCATGAGGGCCAAGCAAAGCACATAATGATCAAACTCTCATGAGGTAAATTATGATTTGGAATTCTGAATGGGCCCTTAATGTGTGTGGGAAGCTACACTGCCAGCGAGTTGTGTGTGGCACTTGACTTGCATGTAAGTAGAGACTTATCTGATAGCTCTCAGTCCTGCCTCATTTCACTGTCTGAGTCAGCAGCGTAAGGAAATAGAAAGTGCCAGACCTAGAAGTCATGCTCCCTTGTTTGCTGCTGTGTCTGTGTAGTGCACTAATTGTCTGCCCCCACCTAAGTGCCGACGGCAATCTTTATCATTTGCTTTGAAAAGCACAGCAGACCTGTCTTGAGCAGTAGGCACTGAGGCACAGTGCCTAATTTTTTTCACTGAATTTACAAAGGGAGCCAGGATCAAATGTGGAGGTCCTGTTCCTATAGCTATAGACTGTATCTCACTTTAAGGATATATGTAAACTTTTGTTATGGTAGCGACTGTTAGTGTGGTGATGCTTGAGCTAAGCTAAAGAGTACAGAGGCTGCAGGTACTTTTGCCTTGTACAATCCAGTCCAAAGAGAGAGTTTCACTTAAAAACATGGCAGCTCCACGGGTGCAGTGTTTTCTCTGGACTGACTCATGCTGTCGGAAACTTAAGAGGTAGTTACTATAGCATGTATATTTTGGTGACGTGTCTGCAGTAGCAAAACACTTGACCAACTTTCTGGGCAAGCCTTATAGCACATGTAAGCTATGTGTTGGTGTGAGGTCATACCTAGCTTACATCTTACTCTGATTTCATGTTTCTCTGGTCATATCTACTTATCTTGCAAAAGAAAACAAGGATTAAGGATCTTTGGATGGCTTAATGGCCAGAAGACCAAGACAGGTTCACTGTGCCTCACAGGTTCACTGTGTAATACCCAGACACTGTGCCTACAACTGATATGCAAATTTATCATAACACAGCACATGGGATATGTGGTGAAGAAGTCACATTTATCTTTTTGTCCAGGAAAAATGCCAGTTCTGTTAAGGTGGCCTCAGGTTTGTCATTGTAATGATCCTAGAGTAATTTTGGGGAGCAGTCCTTGAGGTGTGAACTATTTCATCACAGTATCTGTTCTGTTGGCCACACTCGGGGAGCAAGAAATTGTAGCAGTGTGCCTGTAGACACACATGCAGGGAGATACGCTTTTCCACAGCTACCAGAATTGTGAGACTGACTGCCCTCTATACCTCTTTTGGAGTTACTTTTGTTCTCCATTGAATGAGATAGGATCTATATTATGCAGTTAAAGAAAAATGAAATTTGGATGCAAGTTTTGTCTTCACAACTTTGAATTGGTAAACTTGTAAGAACTGCTGTTCTTTATTTCAGCAAAATCAGGAAGTGCAGAGATGAGCAACAATTAAAAAAACCCCTAGGTGATCAAAACCAGTCCCTAAAGCTTTGCTTGTGTATAATGTCTTTCTGTCTGAGCCAGCATCTGTTGATATCAGTGATACTTCCTTTTCTCCATTGTTGATGTAAACAGCTTCAGGCAAAATTGGCAAGGTATGTTAGACCAGTTTCTAGTGTGTAACATTTTTGGGAACCCGCTCTCCCACCAGAATACAGAGTGTGCAATCCATTGTTATACATGGAGGGAGCAAATGCGAAATAGATAAACAACAAGCTTTTAATTTATTTGGGCTTCCTGTCAAGATTTAGCAAATATTAAAATCATGAAAGCTCTCCTTATGAGCTGATGCCATGATTCATTTCAGGCAATCTTACCTGAACAGATGCATAAAAACCAGGATGGCCTGTGACCATTGCCATTTAAGACTGTTCATGCTCCTACTTGACAAAGCCACTCAGATTAGTCAGAAGCTTTCATAACTGTGTATTTTATATTGAAATCCAAAGTTAGCTGGAGAAAAATGATTTATGAGAAAAGATTAAAGTTTCCAAAGAGTCAGTCAGTAATGTATTTGCACTCTTTGATCCCTGGTGATAATAGATCAGAGCTATGAATGTCTGATTACAGGATATTTCAAGTATTTCAGTATTTCTGGTAGATAATAAGGAAAGTGTATTTAAAATAACATAATTAATATTTAACTACTCTTACTTTGATACTTTTTGAAATAAGGCTCACTAATTCATCTGCTCTTCTTGTTGGAAGATATGTCTTTTATTTTCCTTCATGCTTTGAAAGAAACAGTAGTTTGGTTTCTTGACTTCCTTGGAATCTGCTTTCTTGTGCCTCTTGCCTATTATAAATAGGATTATTGGAAATGGATTCCAATGGGTTACTGGAAATTTTTTTACAGGGCTTTTGTTAGACATTGGGCTATTGTGACAAGGTCAATAGGAATCAAAAAGGCACACAAAATTAATATCACTTTTGCTCATAATTTGTGTAGCTAAGAAGATAATTCAGAAGGTCTGTAGGATATTTCTTCCTGCAATGAAAGACAGCATGGCATGAGGATAGGGAAATCTAATCACCTGTCTCAATGCCATTGTTCTATCATCTTGGAGCTAGACAGAAGTCCAACAGTGTCAGAAACCCCATGGAAGCATGATATGACATTGGCAGCACAGGCTTTGTCAGGAGTGGGAGTAACTATATGTATTCCCAATCTTTCATTTCCATGTCTTTTGGATCTGTTAGTTAATTATACATTACTTTTAAAATACTCAGAGCCAAGTAATTTCAGGGAATAAGCTTTAAATGTTTCTTCACTGCTTAGAAAGCTACCTTTTTAAATTTACTGCAGGGATGGAAACACTTGCCAATTAGACTAATATAAAATGTGCTGAAAACAATGAACATTAATTTTACGACTGTGCACGAAGTCCTTCTTTCGTTGAACATTGTATAAATTGGATTAATCTAGTATACACTGTTGGAGTTAATTATCATCCTATATTTTATGGCAGCAAGGTGACACAACTAAATGTATTTTCACCCCTAAAAAAAGCAGGTAGTTAGTAATCCAGATGTTTTGTGTGAAGAAAATTTGGCTGATTATTGATACACAAAGAGGTATGTTTGTGTGGCTGAACTATCTCACCCAGGAAGCATGGAGAGAACTTGAAAATGGAGTGAACTATTTTATTCAACCTGAGCAGATGCAAGCAGTGTTCTTCCAAGGCAAATATTTGGAATGGGATGAATGAAGGAGTTCTGATGTTGTGAAAGGTAATTACTTCAGTTCACTTCCACTGTGTATAAAGAAGCAGAATTTGATACCTTTCTGTAAACAAGTATTTTGTACCAGAACTCTGATTCGAATATCAGTCTCTGCTTCTGACCAATAGAAACCACAAGATCCTGATTTTTGGAATTGTGTGTATAGGAGCTACCACTGTACATAAGATGGACTTTGTAGAAGTTGGGTTTTTTTGTTTGTTTGTTTTTCTCAATGTTTTACTCTGATAACTACTATGAGATTTTATAAAGCCCCATCTTGTCATATTGGTACAACTCTACATCCTCTTCAGTCTTCTGAAACATTTTTCAGTGTGACAGAATTCACCGACAGGCTAGAAGGATGTCTGGTTGGTTCTTCTAAAACACTTCAGTTACTTGGATTTGATTTTTAAAATGTCAGACTTCAAAAGCTGCTAGCTAACATTTTCCTGAGTTAATACATGAAAGTGTTTCATCAATCCTGAGACATATACTTTTGTCTCTGAAGTATGCAGCAGAAATATTTATTGAACACTTTTGTGTTTTCTGGATTGCAATTAATCACAATATTGCTACCATATTTAAAGAGGCCACTGTTATCATTTATGGTCTTTTTACTACTGATCTACTATTACTACTTAATAGCACTGAGTTTGGTTGAATTTTTGATTTGAAATAGCTCCTAAGTGCTTCTGAAACATGCTTTCTAAATGCAGTCCTGCTCCTCTGCCACAAAACACAACAAAAAAAGGAAGTGGACTTTTCAAAAGTTAGGGGTAGAATTTTGAATGAGAAGAAAGTTTGGCTCATAAAACTGAGACATCTGGAAGCATAAGAGGCAGAGGGTAAACATGTCTAGGGTCCATATTTGTTGTGTGTCATGTTTCTTTGCATGGTTTGAAATGAAGTGCAAATCAAAGCTGTTTCCAATTTCGTACAAATAAAAAAGGAGAAAACACTTTCTTTTCAAGGTGTGTATTTGTAGGCAATCATTTGATATTTTGACACTAAACTTATTCAGACCCCAGTGTTTTTAACTCCATTGGGCATAAAATCACACAAAGTCTCCCTGGCTCCAGGAGGAGACCAAAAATAAGCACATTATGCTGTCTGCCTTTTACATCTCTCCACCTCCAGTTCTGCAGGATGATTCTGTTTGTCAGTCTAACATATTCTTCTTCAATTCCACTGACAAACATAGTGTTATTTCATTAAAAACATGTCATAAGGACTATCAGTTCTTCCAAGCACTCAGGCTGTAAGATACATGGTATCTATGCTACAGATGGGTTATATATTGCAGATTTGCACTGAGTATACTGTGCAGCTGAGAAGGTGCAGTAATACAAATTATTAGACCTTGTCCTATAATTAGAGTTTTTAGTTATTCAGTGTTTTAAAATTAGAGTTTCAATTTGTATAGAAGTTATTCATAATCATGATGCTTTCTATTCTGTTGAAGGACATATTCATAATGTCATGTATTTTCATGATTTTTAATAAATTGTGATTGTTACCACTTGGCTACCAGAGTGAACATAGGTTGATGAATTATTTCTGTTTATAATTTTCCCCCCTTTATTACTAATGTGTTGTAGCTTATGCAGTAAACCAATGACTGAATTTTGTCCCATATGTCATTTACAACTCATGTTCTTACACCTTTCTTAATGTTGTCTGCTCTGCAATGTCTTAGAATAGACAACAGAAGTAAATTCTGTTAGGGGACAGCTTTGGTCATGCAATCACACCTCTTTCTCTAAACTTTGCATAAAATTATTATAAATATATGAGAGATGTCACAAGCTCTAGATTCTTCTGGCACTTATGTGAAGTGAAATGTGAGGTGGAAGGGTTTTCACCACATTTTCATTCAGTGAGTATACAGCCA
This sequence comes from Hafferia zeledoni, assembly GCA_035583235.1. Lineage (NCBI taxonomy): Eukaryota > Metazoa > Chordata > Aves > Passeriformes > Thamnophilidae > Hafferia > Hafferia zeledoni. The sequence continues at coordinate 6,107,670 of JAWWEV010000134.1, forward strand.
GTACAGTGTGGTGATGGCAGAGGGACCTTGCCTGAACCTATTGCAGTTATTTTTATTGGGTCTGCATTGAGCATAAGAAGTTTGCAAACAGGTAGTATTGCAAACTTTAGCCATTTAGTCTTACTTTAGGTTCTAAGAGTATCTTTGCATACTTAAAATGTTTAAGTGCATCTGTAGTGATTTATTTTTTTTTTTTTGGTTGTTGGTGGTTTTTTTTTTGTTTTTTTTTTTTTTTGTGGTTGTGGTGGGGGGGTGTTATTGTTGTTGTTTTAACCAGCATGGAACTGTTTCCTAAGCACTTTAGCAGAAGCATCTAGATATTTGCTGGATCAAGTTCTATAGTAAAAAAGTAAGGCTGATTTTCCTGTTAAATAAATAGTGCTGAAATAATTACAAATACTATATGAAATACATGTTAATATTAATTAAATATCTGGACTTGAAAAATTGTTTAGAAAGCTTTCTATAATTAGAATTTTGTTTTATTAGTTTAGCTACTCAATATGTAATGTTTCCATTGTAACAAAGACATCAGGGCATACTTTCTGCTGAGATCTCTTGTCAGTCCAGCATTTTTCTTTTCTTTCTTTCTCTTCCAGCTTTAATTTTTTAGACCTTCAAAATAAAAAATCAGCCTGTAACTACTTGTCTCTGCTAATGAGCCCTTAATAGAAAGCAAATATCTTGATCTTGCAGACAAACATAACAAAGTGTGATTTTCTCACTGAAAACGTATAAACCAGTCAATGCTCTTTGATTTTCCTACCTCTTCTTAAATTGTTGTCACCTACTGCAGCCTTCAAAGATATTTTTCTCTGCCCACTAGTGTTCCAAGACATTAAGGATGACAGTTACGCTCTACATTGTCTCTTGTGCCTTCAGTTCACTCCCAAAGGTGTTTCAGAGTGCAGTATGGATGAATCTGAAAGCCAAGTAAATTTTGTCTGTGAACATCTTAAAAAAAAAAAAAAAAATTCCCTGTCTTTTGGATTGTTTCTTCTGAACATGCATATTCAAATGCTAAAGACACACAATTAAGCTTCTGTTTATTTTTAAAGTTTTCACAATATCTTTGGAGAAATATTCTTTAAGGCTTATTTTTCCATATTTTTGATTTTAAACATGTGCAATGACAAAATGATTTCTTCAGAAGGAGAAACACAAGCCCCTCAGGGCTGTACCATTCCAAAGTACTCTCCAAACTTCTATGTTCTGCTGGTGGTGACTTTGAAACCTTGAGTACCAAAGTAGTTTTTGATGAGCTATAGGTACTAGAAGTCCAAACTTTTAATTCAGAGGCTCTCCCAGGATGCTGTACTGTATGGCATGATCTTCTGCACTGCAGAAGTGACACTTCTGACACCATGAAATTTGCTGGGGTTTTTAACTATACTGAAATTATTCTAAAATTAAACAGTTGAGAGGGTTTTTTTTCATATCAGTCACAGAAGTTGTTTCCATCATTAACTGCTTTCTCCCCTCATTCAGCCATGCTTTGCATGTAAATATATTTTTATGTTTATCTGTGGCAAACAGAAACAGTGGAAAACAAAAAAAAAAATCAAAGAAAAAATATCAAACATCAGCTTGCAGTTCTTCCATGATGGACTTTTTCCTTCTTATTCTACCTTTTAGTTATTGCAACAAAACAAAAAACCTCCACTTCCCCCACTCCAAAAAAACAAAACAAAACAAAAGCAACAACAACAACCCAGTGATTTTTTGAGAGTATTATTTTTAGAGATTCTCCAAAGCTGTGTGAGAGTCCTAAAGGTATCTGGAGTACCTTGCTCTTTTCAGTGTGAGTGATGTAGATCAAGGGCCAGATCTCAGCCCTGAATGCTGTGTGCAGCAAATGCTGTTACAGTGTTAAAGCAATAATTTATCACTGCGCTGTGTTTTCTGCATTACAAACAAGGCAATTCCACTTCTGAATGGCACTAATTGATTGTTTGAATTTTCTCAGTTGTGCTAGGTCATTTCAGCTCATCAGTATCTTGTGCAAAAAGAGACCAAAGCCTGAACATGATGAGTAGCAAAGTCTGAGTTGATTCTACTGAGGAAATTCATACAAACACAACAAGTAGTCTTCAGTTAAGCAGTTGTCCTAGTTACAGTGGCCAGGACCAGCTTATCACTCTGTGTATAACCAAAACTGTGTATTCAAACCCCTCTGTGTCATTTGTCATGAACTATTAATAATGGATCATTTGCAGCAGCTGCCCAAGGCACACCTGACACCTCAGGCTACAAATTGGGTGTTACAGAACCATTGAGTAGGGGAGTGTTCTTGTCTTCACACCAATGACTCAGATGTGATAACCCCCCTCCAGGGAGGCATTGGCACCTTCACACCATGCCTGAGAGATCGTGTCTGCTAATGGGCCATCAAGGATTCCAAAAATATCCCATGACTCACAGAATTAAATCACCCACTGTGGAACTCCAAGACCTGGGGGAGGTACAGGGCATTCCCACCTGAGCATATGTAATGCTTGAGTTTTGAGTCTTGGAGTACCTCTTGTCAAATCCAGATGAGGACCAGAACCTCAACAGGACTGCGACTGCCGTTCTTGTCCAGACTGTGACCATCACCCTTATTAACAGGTTTTGCTTTTCTTTTACTTTGTATTCAGGGGGACCACGTGGTGCTCAGTGGAGGGGCTAACAAACACCATCCTGTTGGTGCCCCAGGGTGCTGGGTTATACATCTGGTTTTTGTAGGTGAAAAACAATTTTTTTCTCTGTATCATTGTGTTTATTGTAATCTTTTTAGTAAATTGTAACTCTGACTTATAGTGTCTCTCAAGTCAGGTTCATTTCTCCCACCGGTCTACCTTTAAACCAGCACAGAACTTTCCACTACTTCAGCTGCTTTATTTCTGTTTAAAAACAAACCAACCAAACCAAACACTACCAGACCCCTTCAACTCCAGTTGCAAAATCTTTATTTGAACTCTTTAAGGGAAGAAATATTATATGTTTCCAATGTTTTTATATTTATCTCCTTGTGCTTCTCAGTCACAATCATAGTGAAATAAATTATTTTAATTTTCCCACTAGTATTGTATAGTTGTTGCTTAAAAATATATTTGCATTTAAATTTGAAATTTGATTTGTTTTTTTGTTTTGTTTTGTTGTTGCTTCAGTAGTAAAAGTGCTTATCCTCATTGTCTTCGAAGAAAAATGGAGACGATTATTACACCTACAGAAAACTTGTGAAATTTGATGATAACCTTGAGTTTTAGGGCAGCAAATATCTTACTCTGTAAACAAATACCCCCAAAGAATTAATCTCCATTCAAGCTTCATTAAAGGTGTGTTTAAATTATTGCAATGGAAAATTTTATAAATTTTGTCCAATAAATTTCTATTCACTCTGTTTGGGTAGGAGCTTGTTAGAAAAACTCAGCATTTATGAGGGGAGACAAGTGTGTCTTTCATAGTTTATTCAGTGCTCACTGAATTGCAAGAACTTCATTTCAGGGTGATTTCAGGGTGAAGTTATTGCCAGCAACCATTGGATGAGAAGACAAAATGGAAGGCTACAGAGTGCTAAATCTGGCAGTTGGGTTTTTTTATCTGTAAACAAAATGAATTTCAGACAAACACAGTATTACCTTGCAGCAGACTGCCTTGCTCTTCCTGTGGTGTGCATACTAATCATTCTGTATTGTCATTTAGCTATTTTAGTTATTACAGATATACCAGTGATTAAGTGATAATTAGATATGGCTCAGTAGCTCTAAAAAGATTTAGGTGGTTGTGTAACTCTGGAAAAGTAGACAAAATAAAATGCTTGGATATGCTTAGGATTTATGCAATAGACTCATACTAGTCCTATGAAATGACATCCAGAAAGAATTTCAAGATACTGCGAGGTCTGAGGATAGCTTAGACAGGACATAGGAATACCGAGTTCTTGTTGGATTTTTCTGCAAATGCTGTTAGACTATTTAAATTTCAGAGACTGAGCACACATGGAGTTAATGGTCAGTAGCTGTGTTTCTATAAATTCTTATTTTAGCTTATTGTATTGTTTGCTATTAGTCTCTTTACACTCAAAAACTAACTTGAGTATATGTCAGGTACATACATATCAGCTGATACTACTTCCAGTTGTCTAAAAAATACTGCTTTTCTTGACTGATTAGGTAATAGCACAAGGATTGTGTTTATGGAGCAATGAGTGGCACTTGGGTTAGCTCCCTCATCCTGAGCTACTCTGCACAATGGAGATAGTTTTCTCTACTACCTTGATTTGGCTGAGGACCCAACCCTTAGAAGGCACTTGAAGATCACTGGTTCAAAGTTTCTCAACAGGGTATTACAATACCCTGTGTTTTGTGGGGTGCTGCCTTCTCTGGGCTCTTCTGTATGCCAAGATGTTTAAATGACTGTAAGAAATTACAGTAACTGAAGTCTTAAAGAGAATGTAGAGCTTTAAAAACTCTTTTATGAAGGAAAAAAAATACTGTAGGTTATACAAGACTTGATAGATTACTTTGTTGTTTTATTTTCTTCTTTCCAACTTGAATGTTACAGTTAGGCAGAGGTGAAGAAAAATCACCTTATGCCACAGACCAAAGAGCATGCAGAAATTCTTAGCAGGGTATAAAGCACTGGGAAGCTAAGGATGGTTTGTGCAGAGGATTAATATGCTGCTTGGGTTACAGCGAGGAAATCCTAGCTTGACATATTTGTTTCCTTGAAAGAGCGCTGCATCGCTTAATTTACAGGTCATTTTTAGGATCCACTGCCCCATGTTGCAGTAAGGGAGAACTGATATGAAGCCTACATTTAGTTTTAAATTGCAATTATGTGCTGCTGTTGTAATAACATTACAGGGCATAAAGTCTCAAGTCAAAATATATTTTAGTATAAAGAGGAGACAAAATATTTTTAATATGTAAATACATCAGTACACAGCTGTTTTAGTCTATAGGATGTGTTCTTAACATGAAATCCTATTTTTCACATAATATAATAACAATACTGTGGTTGCCAGTGATTGGTATTATAAAATGTGCACTGAGATAAATGCTACTATAGAAATCCTATTAGCAAGTCCCTATGTACTGTGCACATAGCCTAGAACTATTAACAAACCTTTCTGTAGTTACTTTCTTGAAAAGAATTTTACCTCCTATGAAATACTGTGTAATAATGCTATTAATAAATGTATCTAATTGCAGTATGTAACTGTGAAAACCTGAGTGAACTGGGATGGACTCAAAGAGAAGCAGGATTATAGCACCGGGATGTATTTAACGGCATATATTGTACATCCCTAACTTTTGTGCTGCTGTATGTTGAGAGAGAGTATTAAGTATACAGTCAGGCAGCTAATAAAAACACATAATCCTTTTTATAAAGAGCTGTCAGTAGATGGCAATGTGACTATTTTATATAGACTTTTCATTCCATGTAAGGCTTAAGGCTTGTAATCATCTGCCATTGCTGCTTAAATTACTCTTAATTTTTTTAAAAGCTCTAAGAACATTTAAAAACTATTTGAATAATTGATAGTTACAAATGGAAATCTTAGCCCAGAATGTCCAAAAGTGATAAAATTTGTTCTAATTTTCCAGAAGTTGGGTTTGAATAAAAATAATGTTGCATAATGTACCATTGGTAAACAGGAGATTACCACACTTATGTCTCATGTTGCTGCAGGTTCAGTAAACCCATATTTTATTGATAACTAGACATTTTAGCCATAACTCATCCACAAGTGTGGTCCTTATAATGAACACCAGAAGCAATAACAAAAATAAACATGTTTTTGTGCTGTCAACAATACATCCAGTGTAAAGCTATACAGTGTCTCTTCTTTTTTCTCCTATTTTGTAGTGAATTTAGCCAAGCTTTGGATCGTTAAGATCATAATCTGACATTAGGTTAGATATTATGGTCATGTCAAGTATGAAGAAATACAGCACAAATGTATATGTTTGGTGTTTAACTGGTAGTTGCTGTTGTTAGCATTTCATGTAACAACAGTACCGTGAAACATAACATGTTAGATGCATGGCAAACAACTTTGAAAAAATGCAATAATGTATCTTATTTAGTCCATTGTTTTTCAATGGCAGCATGAATTTGAAGGGCTTGGTTTGCCAGAGCTTATGTTCTGAAGTATTCAGCCCATGTTTACATTAATAAAGGTACCTCAGAAGTTTCATGTCCACTTTCTTTGGAAATTTTTCTTTGAAAAACCTGTCTGCAAATACATAAATCATAAGTAGCAAATTTTACCTTTGGCCACTGCCCTCAGGAGGACTTGATTTAGGAACAATCCATCTGTAGCAAGACAGCATGAGAACTAAAAAGAAAAAAACAAGAAGGCCTGGGAAATGTCAGAATGACCTTGTATTGTTTTATCTAAAGCCTTGATTTACTGTCCAGGGACAGAACTGGGCTCTCAGCTATGTGTGGGGTGCAAAGGAGAAGGCTGAAACTCTGGAGTCTATATGTCTGTGTGATCAGCCAGCCATGAGTGTGGTGAATGTGTGACCTGTAGCTGTGTTCTACCTTGATTTGCTTAAACCACTCCCAGTTGAAGGTGAACAGACAAAAGGCCTGGATAATAAAGTGATTTCTGTCCATCATAGCAGAGGTATGTGTGTCATTCCATCACATCCATCTTCATTACCTTTATAAATTGTATTGTGGTGTGAGGCAACATCCTGTCTGTGTGCATCCACATACCTGAGTCAGGAGGCTGTTTTTTGAATTAATGGATCTGCTGTGTGTCTGCATTGTCAAGCACTTCTGTCACACAGAGAAGTTGTGGATGCCACATCCCTATCCCTGGAAGTGTCCAAGGCCAGGTTAAATGGGATTCTGAGCAGCCTGGTCTAGTGGAAGGTGTCCCTGCTCATGGCAGGGAACAAGATGAATTTTAAGGCCTCTTCCAACCAAAGCCGTTCTATGGTTCTTGGTTTTGGAGGCTTGGAAAGATGAAGAGCTAGCTGTACTTACTATACATTTCACCTTCAAGTAGATTTCCATCTTAGTGACTCTGGTGAATGTTACTCCCAGTTCCTGGTACCAGGGTGTGACTCATAGTAGAGTGGGTGCAGCTACCCATCGTGAAGCCCCTCTGTGGCATAGACACTTGCCGGGTGAAGAGGACTGATGTCCTGTGGTGCAGAGGAAGTTTCTGGATTTCATCATGGCCCTTGTAGCTGAGACAACAGACAGGCTTTTCCAGGCAGAAGCAACCATAGAGAACGAAGTGCTTTGAAGCAAGCTGTTGTAGCTGGTGTTCTCAAAGGTAAATTGAACCATTCTTTAAACTTTTCAAGAAATCAATCATTTCATTATGGGCTAAACACTAAAACCTGTTATTTTCAGTGCCTTGCAACTATTAGCTGGGTTTTAGTGTTTATTTTCTGCATGAGAAGCTGCTTATATTTGTCAGGCATTTCTTTGGAGAATGTCTAGTTATTTGAAGTGAGTGTATCCTCTTTTCCTAAACACAGCAGAAATGGATAATAATGAACCGTTTTATTAATTCAAACTTTTAAACTTATTTTTTCCTTTCACTGCCTCACCCATGAAGGTCTATTTTTGTTCTTGAAGCCAAGCCTACAATTGTTTTTCTTGCTTCTTGGTGGTTTTCTGTCGACATGTATCAACACATCCATCTCCTGTCAGTACAGGACTCAATGTTTCCAATCAATCCCTTGGGCCTTCCCACACGGCTTTCTGTTGTTTCAGCCATTTTACTCTATTAAAGATCTTAATTCCTCTGAACAAAGGGCTGCTGGAGTATACATCTACTTGCAAAAGAGGCATACTTGCTGGCAACCATTAATGCCTTCCAGTCTAACAATGCTTTGCAGCACTGTGGGGTGTGGAAACCCACTGCTTTGATTTAAGAGCTCTTCTGCAGTGAAAGTCTCTGACAGGATGTCTGCCCAGTCGCTCTGTTCTGGATGACTGTGAAATGGGTAGGCGGCCTTAAAGAACCTTTGAGTATTTAAAAGGTTATTTGTTCAGGACTTTTGATTAATGCTGCCTGTAATTTAAATTTTAAAAAATTTAAATAAATGAATTAAATCCTCACAAATCCCTATAATGTAGATGAAAAGACTTTAATTTTTTTTCCCCCTATAGCTTTCTGCAAATAGGTTTGAACATGTAAAATCTTCTTGCTTGTATTTGTATATAACTTGCTTATATTTGTATATATGGTTGTGTCCCTTAAATCTGTGCATCCAAAACAGTTGTCTGCCAAAGTCATTTAGAATGAGAAATGCTATCCTACAAAATGGCAGACTTAGTCTTAAATGTGAGATTTGGAAAAAGTCACAGGTTACCAGCCCTTCGAAGACAAATATTACTTACTGACTAGATTACAGAAAATATTCCATTATCATAACATACCTTTATATGCATTCATACAGAAAGGAAATACAGTCCCTGTTTTGCTGGGCCTAACAAATTTGGAGCAAGGACATTCAAGTGGTGTACTTCATTAGTTCCCATTATGTTTCTTCACATTCAGTCATGCCAGATATTTTATTTTGCTATGGATGTTCCTGCTGTAACATTTAAAAAGGGACCAAATGACCCTGCTTCCTTACCAGTCTCCTGAGAGCAATCCTTAAGATATTCATGAGAAGGATGAAGTTTAGCAGAATTATATGTAATTTGGACTTTCTGAATGGTTAAACAAGAACTCTTCCTAAACAGTTAAGAGCTGAAGGCTGTGTCTTATGTCATTCCACAGCTAATTTTTTAGTATGTAATAGGATTTTCAATTTAACCTGCATGCTTAATGCAATACAGCATTAATTATTATCCATATTTTTGAAAAGGCAGAGAGATAAAAAAATACTCTATTTTCATAAAAAAGCTTTTGCTTAAACTTCCCCTGATCTGCTATTGAAGATAGGTAAATATAGTATATGTTTGGTTTTAGTTCCATAGACACTTCATCAATAGATTTAGCCTGGAAAATTTTATTTCTGTTATCAATTGATGCAGTTCAATGCTTTCCATTCAGTGATGGGTGTGGTGTGCTCAACAAAATTCAACAAGTAGGAAGTTTCTTAATTTCCTTTTTGGTTGTGAACTGACAGGTATTGATCCTTAATCTTCTCCGAAGACAGCTGCAAATTATTAACTCTTTATACCAGGTGTATTCTTTTCTCAGTAAGAAAGATGTACAATATTACAATCAAAAAAGGAAAGAGGTGTCTGGATTTTATGTGATGAGAATTTTGTCTTATGTTCAAGCTGGTCTACTTTTCAAAAGCTGATGAGTACTGTGTTGTGGATGGTCTTACTGAGGGTCTTCAGTAGGAAGAAATGGGCATTACTTGCAGTATTACAAATCATTCTGACAGGCAGAAATGAACTGAGGAAAGAAAAAGCTTGACTGTCCTCAAAGAGATTTAAATTGATAAAATTTTATTTTAATTCTGCAACTTACCTTTTGGAAAATTTTCAGTATTAAACTCAAAAATTAATAAACTGTGTGAACCCAACCAGAATATTTTTGTAGTGCTGCTTCCTTTGAGCAATCGCAGTCATGTTCCTGGGTGTGTGACTATATGTGTTCTGTTTTTAGTACTACTAAATTAATTGAAATGTTGCTCTGAGAGCTGATTATTAGATGGACAAAACTTTTGGTTTTGCTGAATAGGGCTGTGAGGTTTTGGGATTTTTTTGTATTGCATAAGAAACAGGTTGGGCAGAGAAGTCAGGTTGCCATCATGTTCTAGTGCAACCTCACTAAGGGCTTAATGAACTCAACTGGGTTGCTGTGTACTTATACTGAGGCAGATGTCTTTGTTTCTGTAAAGCAGAGGTAGACAATTGAAGTCACAGATGCAAAGCTTCTTGCATTCCTAAATGGTTACAAGACACATCCCAGCTTTGTTTTACTCTGAACCACCAGAGAAATATAAACATCATCTCAAGAAAGGAGTGTGTTCATTATGAGTCCAAGATACTATAAAGAGTAACTCCACCTCAGACACTAAAAGACACCATATAATGAAACAGTTTTAAGCTTTTGAACATCATTTATGCAGACAAAACAAGTTCTGTGCTTTGTGTTTGTTATGTTGAGGTTTTAAAGATTGGATGCATTTGACACAGTTAATTCAATACTTTCATTAATTCCTTGCTCTGAATGTCCTAGTGCCAATCATGCAGAAAATGTTTAAATATGACAAGTTCTTTTTAATTATCACAAAATCTGAATAAAAGCAAAATGCTTGGTGAAGGAATTAAAATAACATATGCCAAACAAACACTACAAAAATTGCATGCAGAAAAATACGAGAATAACAAAAAGGCTTCCAGTAGTAAATAACACTTCTCTACTCTCATGTTTCACCTGGGAGATTAAAGACACTTTTTCTCCAGGAAATGTCTGATTTTTGTCACAGGAAGGAATCAAATAATTCCCATTTCCATATACATTTTAGTTGTCTGAAACAGAAGTTTTTTGTTTTCTTTACACTAAAGGAAATATTTGAAGTTAGGGAGTAAGAAAGATGCTAATAGAAGGGGGAAAATATACAGCAAACCATATGCAAATATTAATGCATTTTCTTTGATCTTATATGAAAAATATTGTAGACTTCTGAGGGCTAGAAATGTTACAGATAAAATCAGCATCTTTTTCTAATGGTGAATGCTGCTTTAATCACTTTTCTTGATTTACCAGTAGTCAGACTTGAGGTCTCCCAGTTCTGAGACTTGATTTTATATTTTACATATTTAGTCCAACAGGCATTAGATCTTGCCACTTCCTCAGTTCTTTTTTAGTCTTTAGATCTATCACTTAATGGGAGGAAGAAGAGAGAGTCAACATCTAAAGACGTGCTTGAAAGAAGAGTGGGAAAGCTTTGCTTTTTATTGTCAACTTGCCTGCTGTCAAGAGTTGTTTCTGTAAAACAGACCAAAGAGTAAATAGATCATATAGACCTCTTGTTACTTTTGTAGTCTTGGAGTAATCTGGAGTATGCAGCTTGGATGTTCTCTTAAATGACAATTCTCAAACTGCAGTTTGGGGATCACTGTCTTGTTCAACTGGGATCTCCTTGCTACTGTCCTGGTTTCTTCTTTCATCCATTTTATAGCATTGCATATAGTGAAAGGCTGTCCCCATTATACTGTTCCTAGAAGCAATATTTGCAGATGCATATAGATATTTTATGGCAAGGAGTAGGAGTCAAAGATGAGTCAGTTAATAAAAAGGTTAGTTATTTTAAAGTATTTCTATTTCTCTAGGGATCTTGTTCACTACTTTTAATGAAAAATCTCTTGAAAGTTTGCCAAGTTATCCAAATTGTAACATTAAGGAAAAGGGCTGAATTTCAACAAAAGTTGTCTTGAATGGCTTGACTTGAATATATTTTTTTTACTTAAATACAACTGATTTCCTGTTGATTTTTTGTTTGGCCTACTTGTTAGTCCACTAACTAGACAGAATTTGGTAAACTAGAGAAGCAGTGGCTTCTCCTCGAGGTTAACTAACCTCTTCATTGTAAGGCCTTTTCCCCAGTTCCCTCTTGTGAGATCTTTGAAGTTCCCACCCTTTTTATCAGAATCAGATCCACCTTCTCCAATCCAAACCACAAAAAACCCCAGTCACCTTATCCCCAAACATTAAACTTCTCTCTGGTATCCAAACAGCTTTCCATGTATATCTTACAGTTAAATAAACATGAACAGGAATGTTGTGAGAATAGTGATGAACGTACAGATAAAGCATCAGTGACTTGGGCCTCCTATCAGAGATACAGAAAACTTGGGTTCAAATTCCATTTGTGCTTCATTCTGGATTATGATAGTGTAGTAACTGCTTTGGAAATTTTGACCAGACATTTCACTTCAGATCTTTTGTTGGTGGCACCTCTGTAGAAAAAGCTATACATTTCAATAAGTTGTGGCATTTTCACTCTTTGCTAGGAAAAAGTCTCTTTAAAATATTGTCAGGGTTCTCAAATGTTACAATGCTTAAACATACATCAGTGCTACCTCTGCAGGAAGACAAAATGGGTCTGGAGGTGACCACAGCACAGGCAGAACAGTGGCCCCAAGTCCCTGGGTGCCCCAGGCAGGCTTGTGACAGACCACAGCCCAGGGACTGTCCTATAAGGCAAAAGATCAGGTCTCTCATTGGTGTAGGAAGGATCAGGAGTTAGGGCTGGGCACAGGCACTGTGCTGGAAAATGGGACCTCTGGGAGAAGGGCAGGACTGTTAGAACCTATTAGTGCTCTCAGGACCTGAAAAACTGAGTGCAGTTTTAAAACACATTCCTCATCCCTCTCTGCTTTTGCCTGGTCAGTCAGGAAGCTCTGCACTGATTTACTTACAGTTTTAAAGGACAAAAGATATACTTTAGAAAAAGTAATTATTATGTAAACCAATTATCATCTTTGAAGATGTCTCTCTTAAATAAGGCTGACAGGGGCTGTGGTAAGCAGTGAGCAGAGTATGGTCGATGAATGACTGCCTGCATAAGTCTATGCGTGGATATTCATCACAAATTTTTTTGATGTGTCAGCTGGTCTTCTGCTGTGCTACTGATGCATGCTTTCCTTTACAGGCTTTTTCTACTCAAAGACATGCCATTGCTGTGGAAGAGGTCTGATTGTCATAGCAGCGTACTTCCAACTCAGATGAGATGCAAGCTAGTGCAAGAAAGGGCATGAATTTTAATGGCAAATATTTTAGATGACCAGGAGGATAACAAAACCAATTTAAAAAAAAATGCAGAATAGTGTTAGAAAGTGAGCAGTAAGGTGTGTCTGTTACAAGATTTGCTATGTTTGTTGTCAATAACAGGTGTAAAACTAGAAATGTTGGGTTTTAAAGAAGCAGAAGTCCGTATTTTGCGGTGTTTGATTCTCAACTAATATAATACTGGGAGCAGGGAAATATCTAACGCTTTGTTTGTAATAGACAAAATATATATAGAGAAAGCTAACTCTAAAGTTGACAGATTATATCAGTTGGGCAGAGCTGAGAAAACAAAACCACTGTGTTTTCAAAAAAATATATCTGTGGAGCTTTCTGCTGTGCATATTGTTACATAGGTTACTGCCTGTTGGCTTCTCTAGTGCATTGTAAAACAATATGCATGTTTACTAATTGGAGGAGTTGTGTTGTAGCATCCCTGTTAGAGGGCATTTCATACTCTGTGCAGTTGTAAAAAAACCTTGATGCCTAAACTCAAAGGTTTTAATCTGTGAGTAACATTGATTTAAAGTTGCAATATAAAAGTTTAGTGGCCACAGGCTTACAGGGATTATGCTTTGCGTGAAGGCAGTTTATCTTCCAGAATTACAAGGAAATAGATCTCTTTTATGATCCTACATTACTTCACTGAAGATCACAGGAGACCTTTCTGTGAAGACAGTGTATATATGACTCTTGTATATGTGGTACTTTTCAGAATAGAAGTGTGCTCTTGAAATATAAAGTTTAAATAAAGCTATAATGCTTGGAAAATTACAGTGGAGATGGTAGGAACCAAATAGATAAAATACAATATGAAATCCTTCTGCTACCCAATTTCACAATGGATACAGTAGATAGAAGGCTTTCTGATTTTAAAGTCTTGTGTTGGGTAATGTGAGTAAATAATTCTTATACTTGGGCTTTCAGGCTTTTCATTTCCACTGGGCTTTCTTTTCTTACTGATTGTGTTGTGATGAGCCAGCTGGATCTCATATCATTACAACAACTTACTAAAACAGAAGTTGGGATTTTTTTTTCCTTACATCAGAAAATAATCAACAACAAGTAACTGATGCTCACTTTTGGATTATGAAAAAGATTGCATTACAAACTGCAGCATTTGTGAAACAGTCTTTAAAAACTGCAAACATTTCATAACTACTAGATAACCTCCTGTCTTCTAAGCACCCATCCAACCAAACCTAACCGTTCAGTTGTTGGCTCACCAAGAATTTCTCAAGCTAGTTGCAGTTATGTTGTATGCAAATTTTAACCTGTTGGAATTACAGTCTATCTTGTTTTCTTGGACAGAAAAGTAGTTGGTCACAGCTGAAAAGCATTTCAAATAGGAAAAACCCCAAAATTTAAAAAAAAAAAAAAAACTAATTTAGTTTTTTGGGGTTTTTTTGGTATGCCAAGAGCTGCTCATGTTAGTCACACAGATGCATGAAAATGACAAATGCTGTGAGCCATATCTTTTACACTCATCCTCTGAATTCTGCCACTAACAGTATTGAGTACAGTTAGCAGAATTTGGCCTGTTTCTCTTCACTGATATTTGTGAGACTTGAATTTCTGTCAAGCAAAAGCAGAACCTGTTCCATTGCTTCTATAACATCACAGGACAGTGATCTGTCTATGACAGATTTGTCTGAGAAAGATCCAAAGATGTTAATGGAACTAAAAAACCTACCTCCCTTGACCCCCAACATTTCCACCTTAAAGACATTGGAAAATATTAATTAGAAATATGACTTTTTTTTTTTAATGGGAGCGTGTGTTCAGTATTAGTCATCAATATCAAGTGAATTGTAAAATGTGCACAGAGAAAGACATGTAACTGCTCAGTTATTTCAGCTGTGAATTGCCTTGTGCTAAGAACTTAAATCATACTCTCTTGTCACTTTCATGCAATAGATTTTTTTTGTATTAAGAAATGCAGACAAAGATGTGATTTAGGACGAATCATGTCAAGGTGTAACTATGTTAAATTCTTGGAGAACTCATTTGAAGACCAATATTAATGTGAAAAATATTTATAGTAGGAAGCTGTATGTCAGTTACTCAGACTTTGTGGGTTCTTCCAGCCTCCAGAACTACACCTTTTTGTCAGTTCTCCCACATCTAAGACATTTGCTTAATAATATTGTGGTATACAAAATTTCTAATTTTCTAAGGTAAGTCATGAAAATAGAGATTTTTAGTCTAAAGGGATGATGACTATCAAAGGAATCCTCTTCTAAGAGGAGAAACCATTAGAAAGTCTAGATTTTTGAATATAAAACTGTACAAACCTTCAAACTCTAAGTATAAAGGAGTGTCCAATTTCTGGTAGTTTTTCTGTTTTTCTCCCAGTTTCAATAGAAGGATCCTTTGGTTGATCAAATGTAAAGAGATGACAAGAAGTAATTTATATGGGATCATATTCTCTATGTAAATGATTTCAAGAAGAAAACAAAAGCTTGTTTCTCCTGTGTGCTTGCATATACAGCGATTACTCAACACATAATGGATGGATTCTGTGATTCTGACAGCACATTAGGTAAAAGCACGAGGGAAATGAATGAAAGAAGTAACATGTATCTGAGGTATTGGTGCAGCGAAGATATTACATATTTGTCACCGGAGATAAAACAGCATAATTCATATGCATTCTAATGTAAGAAGGCTCCA
This sequence comes from Hafferia zeledoni, assembly GCA_035583235.1. NCBI lineage: Eukaryota > Metazoa > Chordata > Aves > Passeriformes > Thamnophilidae > Hafferia > Hafferia zeledoni. The sequence goes on from JAWWEV010000134.1 coordinate 6,123,055, forward strand.
TCGAGAGGAAAAAAACCTGAGGGTTTTCTTTCTGTGTATTTTTTGACTCTTGATTTAAATGAATGTGAGGTTGGCTATTTTGGCTGTGTTGGGTGCACTCTCTGATTAAAAATCAGTGGGGCTGAGGCTGCTCTGCAGGATTAGTTTTGAACCTTGGGATTTCATGCTGTTGCTTTGTAAAAGGCAAACCAGCATTAATTCATTGTAGAAATTGCCCAAAGAATTCTATTGAGACTATTTTCTTGAAAACTATTTTGAAATTATTTTCTGTGTAAAAAATATATGTTTTTAACATACACATTTGACTTCTGAGTGAAAAAATTAAACACCTGAAAACAGAAACTTTCAGCTTTCAGCAGAAAGCTGGAAACTTTTGATTTGAAAATGCTGCTGTGCTGGTTCACAAATGTTATATTGTACTAAAGAAAATGAATCGCAGAAGCAAATGTAATTGAACTCCAGCTCTCATGAGGCTAAATTTATAATTTACGTTGGGGATTTTTGTCTGCTATTTTTGTATGTAGTAACAGTGAAATTTTTTGGGGGTGGGTTGAGTAAGGCTCATTTTTGGGGGACACAGGCATATATTTTATAATCACCCCTTATTTTATAAAGTATAGAGACCTGATTCTTTTTACTTAAATCACACCTGACTGTCTGCCTCCTTTTACACTGTTGGAGAAATGCTTAAAGTATAAGGGACAGGTTGTCAGCAGATGATCTCCTTTTCATCATCAAAAATTACTGTAGACATGAAATATGACTCAATTTCCTTGAGCCAGAAAAGAAGCTTTATTTTAAGGAAAGGCTTAAAAAAATGTTTCAACATTTCAATCTCCCGTCAGAAGATACTGTTCTGTTAGAGATGTTAACTCCAGTGTTTTGGGTAATCTCCTGCTACATTGAAGTTCAGCATGCACTCTCCTTGCAATAATTTATTTTCAGATGAGACACACTTGGTACCTTATCATGAGATACTTGGGTATTTCTGAGACTTCAAGGCAGCTGCAAACTAGGAACACTTCCATATGCTAGGAACTTGAGACTGTTGAGTGCTTCCAGGGTCACAGCCCCTAGCTCAGGCTGGTTGCAAACATGTTGCATATGTGGAGAGGCTCCAGAGCGCGCTCATTCTGCAACTGTGCCAAGAAATTGCTTGGGAGATGCAGGGATAAACTGTCCTGGGATTCTGCTGCAGCTTAACCTTGTAGGTAACAGTCTCATGGTATCCAGAATCACTACCACTGATTCTTAAATTTCATGAAATCATAGAATGGCTTAGGTTGTAAGGGACCTTGAAGACCATCTAGTTCCAACCCCCCTGCCAGAGACAGGGACACCTTCCACTAGACCATGTTGCTCAGAGCCCCATCCAGGGATGGAGCATACACAGCTTCTCTGGGCAACCTCTGCCAGGGCCTCACCACCCTCATAGTAAAGATTTTTTTCCTAATATCTAAGCTAACTCTACTCTCTTTCAATTTGAACCTGTTTCCCCTGTCTTGTCACTACATGCTCTTGCAAATAGAATTGTTCCGTCTTTCCTCAGGTACTGGAAGGCTGCAATTAGGTCATCCCAGAGCCTTCTCTTTTCCAGGCTGAACAAATCCAATTCTCTTAGACATTCCTCATAGGAGGGTGCTCTCCATTCCTCTGATCATCTTGGTGGTCTTCCTTTGAACTTTCTCTAACAGGTCCATGTCCTTCCTGCACTGGGGACCATATAGCTAGATTCAGCATTCCAGATGGGGTCTCACCAGAGGGGCAGAATCACCTCCCTTCACCTGCTGCCCATGATGCTTTGGATGCAGCCCGGGACACATTTGGTTTCTGGGCTGTGAGCTCACATTGTCGCCTCATGTCCAACCTCTCATCCACCAGCACCCCCAAGTCCTTCTCATACTGGGGTTACAAGTATACAAGTAACAAAATTTTCATACTAAAGGCTTGTTTCTTGTATTTCACTTGGAGCAGTGCTGGAAGGTCACAGTGGTATTAACCTATAATAAAGAAAAGAAAATTTAAAGCAATGATTAATTCTAAGGTTTTTTAGGTGACTTTACTTTCCTTTTCCGAGCTTCGGGATATGATTACCAGAAGTGGTAATCATCTCCATACCAGAGCAGCACAAACAGCTCTGCCAGGATAGTTGACCACAGGTTCACTCTGACTTATGGCAGAAGATATATCAGAGAGAGTTCTCTGAGCATTTTGGAAGAACAATTAATTTGACTAAGGATTCTTTTGTATTTGTGAATAACCCATGTGTGAATTCTGTTTGTCATTTTTATTGCTATTTAAATTGTCCCTTAAATTTTCATGAAGTAATTTTAGCTGTTGAGGTGATTGTTAAATGCTTGCTATTAGTACTCCTTAGAAGTATCCAGTGTTAATAGGTGTCCATATACAGTTCAGTTGCAGGATTTTGTCCTGTGCTTTTCTGAGGAGTCCTGAATGGGAATTCTCAGGTTTGAGGCGATGGATTTAATTTATGGCACTGAATTTAATTAGACTTAGTTCTAGAATTGAGGCTTAGAATGCCTCCATTGGGAATAATGAAAATTGCTAAACATGACTTTTAGAATTATACCAGATTTCCTATTTTACAATCAGAATCAAGAGAAGTTGATTCTAACAGCTTTGAAGAGAAATTCTGCAAGGCTGTTAGAATCCAGAACCCTACTTATTGGTTTTTGGTTGCAGCTAATGCCATTGCACGTCATCTTTATATTACAGTGTGGTAGTTGGGACTGTCATTTGCTGTGCATGTATGGCATTTACTTATGAAAAAAGCAAAAAGTATTAATTAACATTACAACTAGCCTTAAGGCATTCATGGTTTTTTGTTAGTAATGACAAAGCTGTGGCTGACCTTTTGTTCAGTGCTATGATTCTCATGTTATATCAAAAGGAATATTTGAAATAATGGCTGCTAAATTCCACTTTCAAAACTGAATATGAACATTTTGCTTTTTTCCAGATCAAAGAAGGGTTGTCTGACAGCCTGCAGGCAAGCAAGTTCTGTTTCCTAGTCAAGGTTTTTCTGTCCAAGTTTGTTTTCTATCATAAATGTTTTCAATAAGACAAAAGCAGGCAAGGGAAGATGTAATAAAAATCTTAATTTCTGCAAGTAATTAAGTATTCCTTTGCTCTGCTTAAGGCTCTTCAAAATGTTATTGACTTTTCACTATACTTTTTTGAATGTCTAATGTCACATGAAAGGAAGGAGGGAGAAAGAAATGCAAAGATTTCTAGTCTTAACTGTATTAATATAAAGTTAATAGCTATAAGTGCCCTCAGGATAATGTGTGACACTGACACTGTCCATAAATATAACTGCTCCAGGAGGAACCTACTGTTTGGGGGTTGTTCTCTTTTGTTTTTACTTTCACTGGTGGGAGAATAGTTTGCTCTGGTCTGTTTACAGTTATATCTATATCTACATATATATGTAGATATATAGTAGTTGAGAACAGTTATCCTTCTTATATCCATTTTCTAATTAAAGTTACTTTTCTTAAATTTAATAAGTGAGTGATTATTGTGGAGGAATCCTCTCCTCTGCTTTATGGCAAACATTTTGGTTTTTCGCTCAAACTAAGGTACCATCCCATTTTTTTCAATACAATTCTCAAAATGTCATTTATTCCAATGAGAGAAGAATTGCTCTGCAAGTGTTTTTGTAGGTTTGTTATTGTGTTAGAGTTGCAAGATAGAGTAGAAAAAAGAGAAATATTTAAAATATTTGTAATGCAGATAGTTTTCAGATGTGTTGACCAGGTTTAAAAAATATCTTTCTCTGACACATAATGCTCTTGCGTTATGAATCTTGTAAAAAATAAATTATCTCACAAGGATGATAAAAAAAATTGAAAATTCTTAAAAGTTAGATAAATTTTCTTGCTATGATCAGTAGAGAGAATGATATGTCAGAAAGTACAAACTTTCCAACTTCCCATTCCTTGCTTTATTTGAAAGACCAAGTCTAAATGTTTACTGATGATTTGACAAAGCATTTTTGATTGGGAAATTATTAATATTGCAAATATGATATTTGAAGTATTTCCTTTAGACTACGTCACTCCTCCAAGATTAATCTTTACTTACATCTATGCTTTTAAAAAAATACCTATGTCCTTCTTAGCTGTTGTTATCTCTGATGGAAATTAACCCTAAGAGGTTGTTCTAACTTGTTAAACCAGGCCTGTAGCCAGCTTGACTATCTTTAGAACCTGTAGTTTAATTCTGAAGCTGACCTGCTGTGTAACTCCTTAAAATCCAGGCTTTCTCCTCTCTTTGTGCTATCAGGTGGCACATAGATACACAACAGCATAAAAGGGAGGCTTGCATAGAATGCTGGTAGGAAACAAAATCTTTAGGAGTTACAGATGAGCTCCTCAGCTCTGAGCTGCCTTAATTAGGAACTTGGGAGTCTCTAACTGAGATTTAGGTATTGTTACCCCTATACTGGAAATGGCCCAAGATCACTAATGAGCTTGTTTCCAGCTACTTCTCATAGAAAAAATTCTGAATTACACTTTTTTTAACTGGATAGAGCTTTTAAATTCAAGAGTGTCTTAAAAAGCAGTATTTGGACTTCTTTAGATTTATTCACTACAAATATATTAACTCAAACAAAAAAGTTGTGAGCAAATCTCTTAAGAGATTATTTGCATTTTGCCTGAAAGAAAATGAATCAACAATTGGCTGCTACAGACATTAAAATATGCCACTTGAATTGTAACACTGCTGTGAAATTAAATGCAAATGCTTCAGAGAGCCAAACAACATTAAAGCTTTGAAGAAGACAGAATTTTAATCTTGATTTCTGGTAAGAGAATACATATATAATAAGCAATTAGGAGACAATCCAACTCCTTAGGAAAATAATTTCCTTGCATTAGTTTCTGTCTGTACAGAGTCTACATTCTGAACAACACAATTAAAAGACTTTGTGAAATACTTGTTGTTAAATGCGATGCCATAACAGGTAAAGAGATTAAAGTAATATAAGCCTGATTATAAAATTATGCTATTTTCTGAAATACAGTTTAATGGACAAATTGAGTAGCCACTTTGAAACAAAGTTAAACTATATTGTTTTAGATAGATAGATTTGAGTATTAGCACAAGACTCTGTTTATGAGTTTTACCATTCTTTTTTTCATGTTTTACATTAACATAAGGAAATAGCACTGATTTAGGACTGTATTATTAAATGACAGTCCAACACAGAAACAGAGCATGAAGGAACTAGAAAATTATCTCTCCAAATGCACTGCTGTGCCAGACTATGGTCATTGATAATTTTTCTTATATATAGGGTTGTCTTTAAAAACAAGATAATATAACAACTTCAGCCATGAATGAGGTTTGGCTATTTTTTTTCTTCTTTGTATAATTTTAGGTTAAAAAGGGATACCTTTTAATATTAACAAACCAAAAAAAAAAAAACAAAAAAACTACTAAAAACCCCACCAACAAAAAACCCCAAAAACTTCAACAAACCAAAACAAACAAAAAAGAAAATATTTCTTTTTTCACTCCATCTGTAATTAGAAAAATAGATTTGTGGTCCTAATTCAGTTTCTACCACAGAGCAGGAATACAGTTAACCTTAAAGCCTTCATGATTTTTGCAATAAAGAAGACCTCACAGACCTCTAGAAAGTTCAGGCTAGCTTAAGAAATTCAAACATCTTGTTCTATGTAACATTTGCTAACTAATTTATAAATTTCATCAACATTTGTCATCATCATGCAGTATTTAGATTCTGGAATACCCTCAGCATGTTTCATAGGAGTGACCTCCACCAGTTACAACTCCTTTTTATAAAAACCTTTCATAGAGGAAGAGGAAACTGTTTGCTGGTACATTTTCTTGCCAACTGTCTTTTGAAAATTTCAAATGAGAGGTGATTACATATTTATATAGCATTACTACCATCCCAATTAAATAAATGTCTCAATCCCTATGTCCACTCATGAGGTTAAGGACACTGAAAGAATTAAAGACAAACTGGAACAGCTAAAGAGACATGAGGCTTACTAGCTAATATCCCTCAATAATATGATTTTAGTTCCATATAGAATATCACTTAATATATGACAGCATATTTTTATCCTTAATGATCTAGGACCTCATAAGGTAGAATAAAGCAAGCAAGCAATAAATTTCCTTAACAAATTAAAGAAAAAATATAGCAGTGATTTTCAAAGTAGGTCAAATGTTGATGACAACACCAAAATGGATCACAGGATCAGCAATTTCCTAATGCTGAGCAGGACTTATAGGGATGGGTAACAACTTGCATGTCAACTATTCTAAAACTAAGCAGTTTTACAAACTCAGTTTATGATTCTGCAGTAGTTAAACTTTTAATACCAAAGTAAATTGTCCAGTATGCCACATATTCTCCCACCCAAATAACTTTTAAAGTTCCCATTTTATACATTGATGAACCACTTGCTGAACTAATGTCTTAGTTGAAAGATAATTTTTCTTATTCTTGTTTGCCAGAAATCACAAATTACAGGTTTCTTGTCTTTGTAGATCTTTAACTATGGAACAGGGCAAAAACACCGATGCATGTCTTTGACACAATTTATAAGCTTTCTGAGCATGGGATGCTCTGGTCCTGATATCTTTATTGTGGGGATTTTGAGTCCTTGCCTGTGCAAATGCTTTCATACTCACAATGAACCATTTGGAAAACCTTATCTTTATGTAGAGTCTAAAGAAAAAAGTAGATATCTGAAATGAAAAGTAATTTGAAATGTATCTCATATCTCAAGGTGTTCTGAAATTCAGCAGTAGAGAAAACTGGACCTTAACCAGCAATCTCAGAGTGATGTTTTAAATACAATGCTTCTTGTTACCGGATGACTTTTATTGGAGAGTGGCTGCTCTTTTCCACCTTTCATGATTAGATTCAGGTGTTCTGGAGCATGAATCTTCCCCTGATAATCTTTGGCTAAGGTGGCAAATATTTTTCGTGCTGGCTTATGGTATTGCAATTGGAAAGTGATTTTACCTTGTAGAGTCTTCCAATGTGGTCTTTTGAGAATGAGTGCTGGTGGTGTGCCCAATAGTGGTATTCAAATTCAGTCACCTTTTGCCTGCCTGAATTCAGTCCTTTTTGCCTCATTAATCAGGCCTCTACATACAACCGAGAGTGCATGGCATAGCCTGTGTATCTTGTGTAATGTGAACACTGTATACAGTTCCAGGAGTTAGCACTTTAGCTTTGGCAATGGAAACAGTGTGAATCTGTCAGTTTAATTTGAAGCCTTAGTCTGAATTGGCCAAAGTAATTAGCCAGGCGTGCTGTTGTTTTAGTATTGCTGTCCTGAGTTTAATGCCTCCTAAAAGTGCTATCCTCTGCTGCTCAGACATGCAGGCGGTTCAAAGGCACACAAGCCTTTTTGTAAATACCTCCTGCTAACATGCCCTTAGTGCCCTACCCTGCTCACTCCTCAAAGTTCAAAAAGTCTGTGTGGAAGGTTGCATTTCAAGAAGAAAGTATATTCCTGTTTAGGTGGAAGATCTGATATATGATGCAATGATCTTTTAGAAATGTTCAATCTTGAAACAAAAAATCCTGTAAAATGACTGAAAAAAGGCCAACAACACTAAGTGAGAAAATCAGCCCCTCACTGCCACATGCCAAATAAAAAAATTAAACAAAAAAGTTCTATCAAAGAAGAGAATTTGCAATGGTAATGGAACTAACATATAGGTCAAATAGTCTATCTTCTTCATGTTTTCAACTTGATCGAAAAAGTTACTTTTAAGCTTCTTGAGATGAAACTCATTTAAAATACAATTTTGTATAGGGTAAGTATTCTTGTTCAGCCTATTTTGCTCACAGTTTGCAACAGCTCCCAGCAATGCAATGTTATCCACTGTTCTGATTCTTTTTATTCTCATCCCGGAGTTGAAATACATCTCACTCCTAAACACAGTTCAGTATTCATTTAGGCCACTGTTTTAGTGTGGATATGCAGTTTAGGTGTTTTTACTACCTTCTCTTTAATTGTAAAATTTTGCCCAGGATGAAAGTACTTTTGAGAAAAACCTAAACTGCTTGAAGACAATTATATCCAATGTACCTTCCAAATGATGATTGGTATCTTGAGAATAATTACCCTCTGTGCAGTGTCCTTTATGCATGTTTCTTTGCACGTGTTTCTAGAGGGGATGTTAGGGGCAAAGGATATAGTTCTGCTAATACCAGACTCCAAACTCTAGCATCTACTCAAGTATGGCAAAATACATAATTGCAATAGAGGAACAGCAAAGAGAGGGAAAAAAAAGCTTATTTATCTGAGACACTAAGCAAAGCTATGAAATGCAAAAGGGTAATGGCAGTTTCACTGGGAATGAAATATTCATATTGCTAACTTACATAAAACAAAAGATGGAGTGTTTTCTTCAGGGAAATTACTTTTGCTGATGAGCTCCATTTATGCATGATAGAGTTTTAAATTTTTGAAAACCCCCTTGGTTATTTTTTTCTTTTTTCAGTTCTAGCAGTTTTAATTTTAAGCTTATAAAGAGATAGATGTAAAATTTCTTGCTGGAAAGGCCTCATTCTGATTAAAGTCATGTTTATTACATTGAGCAAAAGCAGAATTGCTTCTGTCAATGACAATGAATACAAAGTCAATATTTAAGATTACAGTCTCATAGACTTCATGTTACAAAGTGGGTACTTCAGTTTTAAACTGCCCTATGATGAAATATATCTTCGTTTACTTCCAGTACATTTTTTACATTCTTCTTTTAACCTCTCCAGACTTTCTAATTTTGTTCCAGGTGATGGGAAAGCAGACAGTAGCAGAAGGAGTTGAGAAATGCAAGTTTTCATCAAAATTAAAGAATGTACCCAGAATTATGAGGTCTGATGTGCTTTCTTCATGCTCTTAATGGGTGATCAACATATATGGGTTCCTTGTCTCAAAGGCAAACCCTGATGATATCAGTATAAGAAGATTCTTACACACTGTGCAGGCTTGATATGAAGCTGAAGTTGGAGTGAGGAAATCTGGAGATTTGGTCTCAAGCTAGGCCTGAGCTCTCTAAAACATTCATTAATCTACCTTGTTTCTGTATCATTATAAACAGGTTTTTGAAGGCCAGGTGATTACTGACCTTACTGGATTTTGGCCAAGATATCCAACTTAAAATATTCTAAATGGTTGCTTCTGCCAAACTTTTGACAGCACGGCACTTAATTGTGAGTTGTTGGTTTATACACAGTGTCCCAGAGTTAAAAATCAATAAGAGAATAAATTCCATCATAGTCTATGAAAAATATGCACTTGGAAGATGTTAGAGAGTGCTAGGGCATACAGAATGTATAAAACAACAGTAAATAAAACATATCTGTTTAAAATGAATACCATAACCTTATTTTCTTGTTCTTTTGACTGTAAATAATGCAGTACTTTTAGCATATGTATTTAGATACCAAACTACAGCCAGTTTGTCCCATAGAACAGAATTTTTTTACATAAACAATGATTTTATGGTTCTAATTTGTTTGTAATTACAATATTTTGCCTACTAAACAGGTAAATAATGAAATGGATTTAGTTGATTGCACATAAAAGACAAAAGATTACAGAATAAATATGCATCCTAGGGCATAAGTGGGTGCCTAATTATTATTATTATTTTTTTTAACCTACTGTAGTTTAGTATCTCTTATACAAGTGTTTGCTGGAATAGATTTGCTAGTGGTATTCTTGCCCTTGACTCTTCAAAGTGATGGATGCTGTCAGTTAGGAAAACTCCCCCTTCTCTAAAGGAACTTTTCATTAACAGATCGTAATGGTTACAGAAGCCTAAGTTCAAGTTGATGAACTAAGAGACAGGACAGGTTTGAACTGAGTATCATCAAATGACGAGAAAACTATTATGCTTTCCTTACTTCATGAACTGAGAATAGAGCATGATTTTAATACAGAGCTTTTCTAATGTAGATACTAGCAGCACAATAGGTGCTGGGATATTTCTGGGAAGTGGACTAGGACTGCCTGGTTATGCTGTGGGTGCTGAGGAGCAGAGTTGGTTCTGTGACAGCTGCTGAATTGCAGCATAGCTGGCTGAGCTGCTCATGACATACCACAGCTGGAAGAGTCACCCAGCCTCTGGCAGTACATGCTATGCAACACAGGCTGCTGTAGTATGATGAACTGAATATAAGATTGTGCATGAAACATGCAGTAGAGTGGGAAGTTGTTAAACTTTCATCTTATTGGCAAATTAATGATTGGATCATCTTCCCCTTCACCTGCTCAAATTTGAATTATAGTTCACAGAATCACAGAATATGCTAAACTGAAATAGACCCACAAGGATCATCAAGCTACACTCCTGGCACTGCACGAGACCATCCCCAAGAGTCACAGCACGTGCCTGAGAGTATCATCCAAATGCTTCTTGAACTCTGTCAGACTTGGTGTGACCACTTCCCTATGGAGCATGTTCCAGTGCACAACCACCCTCTGGGACATAGCTAAATTCAGTTCTTCTCTAGCTATATGAATCTATCATGCTATTAATATCTAAAATGCCCTTCTTTCTTTTCTCACAGCCTTCAGAGACCAGGTCGATAGAGTTGAATAGTAATAACAATTACTACAAGTATTGTGTTTTTCTTTTGTAGGTCCCTAAAGATGATAAGTGTAATCAGACATGATCAGAAACTTCCAGGCAGGACAGAGGTTTGCTGGCTGATACAATAGGACTGATGGGTTTGACTCCAGCTTTTGTTTGTCTAACAAGATTTGATAGCAGCAGAAGACATGTTTATATTGTGTAATATGCAACTGGTCCTATAAATTAGTTATTTATACAGGGAAATATTTTTCTATTGATTTATATTATGTTTGGAAGAAGCCCTTAATGTACTGAGATTGAGCTTGTACTTAAGGACTGGACAACAGCTCTGTCCAGAATTAATTTTTAACATATTTTGTGGAGTGTAGTATGCAATCCTTACTTGTAACAGTTAACCACAGCACTCATTCACCACCCTGGCAGGGTGAAAGCCAGTGTGCTGATTCCTTTGGCTCTGCATTACAGATGTAAGTCTGTTTTCTTTACAGCTATCATGGTTGCTATCATTTAGTGATACAGAAAATTACCTTTAGTAGCTGATGCTTTCCTCTCTAAGCAGATAGATCATGTGTTGAATTTCTTAGAACTTCCTATAAGAATTCTTATTTAAATACAAAATTAAGTCATTGATTTTAATATGAGCAAAACAGGCTATTTGATTTGATCTCAGTATAGTGGTGATAATTATAATTTGCACTTCTGCTGTCAACTGCAGATGAAAAAACATGATGATAAATGGGAATCTGTACAGCCCTAGGGAGACATCTGTTGCAATATAAAGCTCAAGGTATCACCTCCTTTCTTCAGACATGTTCTGATGAACATGTGAGCCAGTAGCATCTCTTACTCTGATGTGACAAAACTTCTCTAGGCTGCTGGGTGCACAAATTAGAGAGATTAGGTATGAATTTGTGTTATATATTTAGCAGAAGGTTAACTTTCCTGCTTTTTCTTGGATCTGGTGAAGGCCACAATTCATCTAAGAATGGTTAAAAAACTGTGGTTCTTTGGGTCCATGTTCCATACTGCCATTACACAAGACATTTTTTATCTCATAATGGAATATTCCATTGACATCCTAGGAGTTATTTGGGAGTCTGACACAGTGGTATTACAAATTGATGATTTATAACATATTTGATTCATTACAGAGATTTTCTTTAAGGATGAAGTAAGATAATATGTAAAGAAAAAAAAGAGGAGAAATAAAGTTTTTCCTCAAAGAGATTCAAAAATAGTTCCAGTGAGTATTTTTAATCATTACCATAAAGATGTTGCCACTTTCCAGAGGATAAGATATTTTGTAGCAGATGTTCAGCCTTGAGGCAATTTGTTCTTTACCCACAAGCATAAAAATTACAGCTTCTTGCAGTATTTATCATTACTTCGAAATGAATAAGCAGTTTCTAAAAAAACATGTTTTATCAGAAGGACATGTTACAATGTTCTTATCAATAATTCTATGCAAGTGAAAGTCAAGCCTGTGGGTTTGTATTGTTGCAAGGTTTTTTACACAATCACTTTTCATAAAAGAAAAACAGACTGAAACGATGATGAATGATGGATGAAAAATTTAATTGTAATTAAAAGAACAAAAGTTGAATTCCCAAGTTCCTTTAAGAAAGGGAATAAAAACATTACTGTTCAGCTATGGTTTGATAGATAATATTTCATTAAAGTGAACTGCATGCAGGAAAATTAGGCAGGTTTTTATGAGCGAGATTGACAAGCTTTAAATACCCATGAATATGTAATAGTTGACCTATTTGGCTTCCCATTTTAATTGTGGAGATGAGCAGATTAAGCACTGTGCTGGAGGATGCAACTGGAGATTTTTAGGTAAGGCACAGTGTGTGCGGAACTGGCCCCACCCTTTAACTCCTAAGGTTCATCTGCCAGAGCTGAGCAAGCTTGGATGTTGACAGTGAAGTCCTCAGGACTAGAACTACAGCACCCAGTATTCCCAGGAGGTCTCCCATCCAAGTACTAACCGGGGCTGCCCCTGCTTAGCTTCCAAGATCTGACTGGATTGGATTTCAGGAAGGCATTTAACTGCTTTTAGCAAATATTAAGTAGTTTACAAAATCCAGCTCAGCAGCAGAGTGAATTTAAAATAAATAGGAAGACACTGGCTTTGGTATTTTCATTTTAGTTAGTATCTTTTCATGTGTGTTTTTGCAGTGACATCTACTTAGGTGAGAGCCTTGCTGTGCTAGGTGATACACAGGTACACAGTAGATAATAACGTGTGACTAAAAGACCTTCAAGACAGACAGGGTTAAACCTTACACATCCAGAAAACAAAATGAGGCAAATTGATTTGATAGGAGTAAACGGTATTTTGTCTGTCAGAGGAAGATGGTCCTAAGGTAATGAAAACAACACAGTCCCTCTGCCTTAGAAATCTCAGAGGTTGGCATGAATGTGTAATAATTTAATTTGGACAACCATAGTCAATACGCAAAGACAGCTGAAAACAGTGCAGTGTAGCCTTCATAGCAGTTTCAATCTTAAGTTCATAAGGAATTGTACTTGCCGTATGTGTTGAACTTACTAGCACTCTAGCTGAGTAAGGAAGGTTTTGTAGCTTTCTAATTTTGCTATCATAGAATCACAGAATGGTTGGGTTGGAAGATCAACTAGTTCTAACCCCCCTGGTATGGGCAGGGATACCTTCCACTAAACCAGGTTGTCCATTTAACCTGTTGTTAGACACCAGATCAGTAATTATTGGGTCAGAATCACCCTGTGGGAGTGCATGTGCGTGTGTGTGTGTTGGGAGAGTGGACTAGGCCTCCAGCACTGCTGTCTACATGGTCAGCCAAGATGACCACTGGGGTCCGCAGCCACCTGGCATGGAGCTGGCATGGGGGACCTGTCAATCAAAAACCATGCCCCATGTAGTTTTTGATTGGCTGTGGCAGTCCTCACTTTCTCTGGGATAACAGTGAATCATCAGTGAACCAGATGATCTGCCTAGAGGAAGTGGCCATATGTGACGCTGGGAGAAGGGAATGGTTTCCGCTGGTCTTCCAGAGACAGGGAGCGCTGAGACAGACATCTTTTCTGTCCAGGAGATGAGTGTCGAAAACTGTTTTATTGTAAAATCACAAGGCTTTTATAGGGTCCCAAGGGGAAGGTGCTGGAACTGGGACTGGATTGGGTAAGGGCTCATGCAGAGGAGAGGGCTTAGGTGCTGACTAGCCAATGGGAAAACAGAAGGATAAAAATCCCAATAGAAACCCAGGGACTGGGGATAGACAGGTGCAATAACCAATGGAGTTAGGACAGGGGCAGAAGCTGACAGGAACAGCAGCCATGCCACTGCAGGCTGCACAGGCTAAATGAGGCAGATTGGTGCTGAAGATGGTGTCACCCCAGCATGGACCAGCGGGGGCAAGCCCAGGCAAGTTCTGGCTGCTGCCGCCGTGGCAAAGCGGGGGGCAGGGGCCCCCTCAGGCAGGACTGTGCCAGCACGGCAGACAATACTCCATGCCTGAGCTGTGGTTGTGATTGGAGAACAATCCCTATGAGCAAGACAGCGGAGGGGTAGATACATGTGGGAAAGGGAAGGGTGATACAGAAACTTTCTAAACTAATACCCATACAGAGAAAACACACAGCTTTTAAACTCCAACAACAAGACTCTCATGTATGCAGTTTGTTAGGTTCAGGCTGCTTCCCAGCACTGTCCTCCTCTGAGGTCCATATCAGAGCTTGTTCTTTCCATATTTCATAGTCTGATCTGTTTCCCACATGGCCACAGTAACCAAGGTCTATAAACAGACATACACAAGATCTCCATCTTGCCTCTGCCTACCCTCCTGACCTGCTAACATAAGACTTCGAAGTGGTAACTATATTTTTCTCTCCTTATTCTTTCTTCTCTTGATCTCTCTTCTTTTACTCTTTTCTTCCTCTTGTGGGAAACTTAAACACCTATTACCTATAAGTTGTGGGTATCTCACTTAAATTTTATAGAGTTTTGTGTTCGCTGTGTGCAACAAAGGTTCTCTACTCTATAGCAATGCCTATTAGTACCAGTAGGCTATTGTAATGCTTTTGTGAAGTTGCATGTTATCTCTGTAAAACCCTTTCTGCCACAATGTTGCTATGTTTACGATCTGGGACAAAATACAGTTAAAACAATACTATGAAGTGAAAACATACTTATTTCTAAGACAAATCTATATCAATTAGTCTCTATACCCAAATTTTCAGGGGGAGGTGCTACAATTATCTTTTTTCTAAGTCATTTCAAAGAACAAATACAAGGAAAATGAGTATAATTTTCTGCCATTAAAGACAGAGATTATAGTTGTTAACATATATTAGCAGAGGGTGAGAAAAGATTGCTGGAAAAATTTCCACAAATACAGGCTTAGAAGTGTTTTACAACATTTTTAAGTCCTGTTACAGCCTTGTAGAACTTTCTTCTTTCCACTTATCAGCTTTTAAAGGTTTTCAGTCTCTAATTTTAATTTCACTTACTGCAATTGCCACTGCAGCTTGTAGTTTGCTGGCCTCCAGCTGTGCTGAATCTCCATCAGGTTCTTGTTAATCACTGACATGAGTTGCTACTTCTGGAAGGAACAACTCAGCAGCATGTAGAAAGTGCTCTGTTCCTACAGCTCAGGGCATGCTCAGTGGGCAGTTTGTCACCATATTCAATAACTCTGTAAGATCACTGAAGTCCTATGATGAAACAATAACTTTTATTGGTTTAATTTTAGAATGTCCAAGCTATTTTCAATGGGGAGGAAATTCTCTCTCCTGCAGATGGGATGTCTCTACTATACTAGCTGGTGTACTCTGTCTTGTACGTAATCAGGTCCTCCATTGAATGAGATATTGCATTTATTGGAATGTTGTCCTGGAGAGAAATTATGGACAACTTTGAGAACCTGCTGGCACCTTGCAAATGAATTTAAATATGAGTTTACATTTCTCAAGAAAGATGAGAAGAGTCTATGGGAAAGGCAGAGAGCAAAACTGTGGGTAATTTAGGGTTTATAACAGCTGTTAGCAGGAGTAGAAAGAGAGTATATAAAATATTTTTTGTAAGTGAGAAATGGAGACAAGCTGTGGAAAATGAGACATGAAAAGAAATGAAGTATAGGAAAAGTAAAACAGTGTAAGATTTCAGAAAGAGTCAAAGAAATCTGCTCATGAGCACGACTTTGAAAATATGTATAGTCAATGTTCCATAGGTTGTGTGAACTTCTTCTGATCTTCATGTTGAGTTTAATTACACCAACAAGCTAAAAGAAACTTTGCTAGCTAATCCTTTTCTTTGTGACTTTTCTCACCTTACTCTCATGGCTGTGGTACTTAGTGCACCTGCAGGTTGTTTGCTTCAGAAAGGCACTATTTCAAGGCCACTTATGGGCTGCCTGGCTTTGCAGTTGAGGCTATTTACACTGCTTTAAATTTAACTGGGATAATGGTTGTCCAAAACCACCTTCAGTAGAAATACAGAACTCAATCTGCTTATTCTGTGGACCAAAATGTGTTTTATTTTTGTAATAAAAACTAGAGTACTTATCACTGTGATATGCAAGTACATCTTGATAGATGTCTGTATCATCCTGGAGCTTATTTGTGGGAGATGCTATTATCCTTTTTTATAGTTGGGAACAGCAAAGCAAAAGGATTTCAGGCTCACCTTTCAAAACCAAACCTTTAATCATGCTGTCACAAGACGCCCTAATGTTTCTAATACTCCACAAGTGCTAAGAGATTGACATAATTTGGAACTGTTGACACTAGAACACTTAATTTGGGTGTATAGTTTCCTAATGTGGTTTTTTTTCCCCTCCCTCTGGCTTTCTACTTTAGATTGCTTTTGCATGGAACTGAAAATGCTTATCTAAAGGAGATCTCCTGTAAGTTTGGAATTTATTGAAAGCTCAAGATTGTAGTAAATATCTTCTTAGAATATCTTACTAGATCAGCTATAAACCAATATTTTTTTTGTTTTGGTTTGCTTTTTTCCCTCTCCTTTTGTTCAAGACCTTTTATAGAAATAGTATGTTTAGGGTAGGAATTTTCTTGCTGAAATGCTACTTTTTCCCTTGTTCCAGTTATATTTTGTTGTTCAGTATAGTATGAGTGTGTACTGTTTTCTCTCTAAATGTCAGTTTATGTACCTGCTGTTTTTCACCAGTACTTTTGTTTTAACTGTCATCTATTCATTGTAGTTCCTTATTTGTCTGAAGTTAATTTTATATTTTGATCCTTTAAAAAAATTACGAGTGTCTTTCCCTTGCTCATGCCCCCAGAATTGAACTGGTATGTCCTTTCTAGAAATACAGATGACAACTCTCTCTCTTCAGAGCTACTAGGACACAATTGTTGTCTTAGCCATTCACAAAGCATAATGTTAGATAGAACCACTCTTAAGAGTAATGGTTTTGGCTATTTTTCTAGTTGAGTGAAAAAAAAATCATAGTATTTGTACATTTGTGTTTTGTTTTTAGGAGCTGCTTTCAGATTGAAACGGTTTAAAAAAACCAAACAACCTGCTCCTGAAAATCACACTTCCCTGCACTGCAACCACTTTCCACTCTGCAAAAAATATTGAGTCAGTTTATGAGTTTTCAAAATATGCCAGCTTTTACATGCAAGGATTAAAATCCACTAAGTTCGTATCACCCTAGCAAGCCAGGTTTTCATTTAATGTAAAAAGTATCTGTGTTCAAAACAATTTACCTGCTGCTAGACAGTGTTTCCAGAGCCCTGTCTTCATATCTTCTTAAACTTCCAGCCTGTTGCCAAAAACGTTAGCAAAGTCTCTAATAATATTTATAATGGCCTTCTTATATGCACTCCATGCTGATTTGTAGAAAATGTAAAGAAGCGTTTTTGTGTTGTGATTACATGAATTTAATCTTTCCTTGTAGATCGGCTCTTACTAGTTCTCTTCAAAATAACAAATTAATAACTGCTAGTGAAATATGATGCAATTTCTCTCCCTGCTTTTCATGGTTAAATCAGAGTTAACTGCTGAGCAAATAAATCTTGCACAGCACTCTGCTGCAGTTTAAAAAAATTTATGCTATCAGTTCAGGGAACCACTGGAACTGTTGTACTCAAGGCCCTCAAAAATGTAATTGAAAACGTCAGAAGAAATCATTACAGAGTAGGAGATTGCCTGGATGTATCTGTTACACTAGACAGCTTTAAAGCATGTGCAATATGTGTGAAAGAAAGGTGGAGTGCTGCAGAGTTGTTCTGCACAGCTATGGAATGTGGCCAAATAACTCATACATTTGTTTTAGCTACATGTATTTTAAATATAAAGGAGTGATTACTGATCTTAGGTGCTTTATACGGCTCATCAATTTTGAGGAGAGGATAAAACTGAACAGCTCTTTTCTGAATAGGATTTAAAGACTAGATGCTGGGAATTAAAAGAAACAGACAGGCGAGACCCTGAATTTTAAAAGCAGGTGTTTTGTTGTATGTAAGACACAAATTCTCATGTATTTCCAGTATTCTGATCAATGTCTTTTAATAAATGTTTTCAATACATGTTTATTCTGTCATTGTTCTATGTTGTTGTCAAGCTTTATGGAATAGTCTTATGATCTGAATGATGATTTTAATTGCTCTCTGAAGTTTACATTTTGAAGCAGAACAACATGTGCCTCATACTTTCTAGAAATAAAGCTCCGATTACAAAACAAATAATTTTTAGAAATAAATCTGCTGCTTTGGAAGTTTAAAAGGGAAAAATGTCTGAAAAGTAAAGAAATTCTACACAACTAAAATAATTCTGAGACAGTGCAGCAGTGCAGTTGTTACTAATGGTATGCAGAAACTCATAAGTTAAGGTGAATTGAACCTGAAATCATAAAGCATGAAGGTAAGCCTGATAACTTATATATGAAAAGAATTGACAGGCCTGGTAAAATTTACTTTTGGTATACTACCGCTCTTGTGGTATTAAATGAAAGGCTTTGCACACCTACTTGCATTATTTTTATGAAAGCTATTAATTTACTTTTAGATTTTGGACCAGTTTTCTGCTTAAATCCAAATACCTATTGGTTGAGAAATTTGGAAAAGGATATATGAAATGGAGCTAGATGTTTAGCTAATTAAACACTAGAGCTTATAAAAATAAAGTATGCAAAGACTAAAATTCAGATGCAAACAGAATGTTTTAATGCCAATAGTGAGGAGTAATTAAAAAAGAGGAAACATGAATAAAGAAATTGCTTAAATCCAAACTTTTGTTTATTCTGTATTTCCTCTTTTTTAGAAATACTGCCCAATGAGACTGCATTATGTTACTAGAAAGAATACAGACATTGAAGATAACTTTTAGAAATGGATGTATCTCATGTAGTTAGGATCCACTGCTTATTGTAGTTCTATATGGTACAATAAGTACAATAAAGAGAAGTGAGTTTATCATTGTGTTTTTTACTTTTCCTTCCAAATTTATTAGAGTTCTTTAAGTGCTACAGATGTAAAGAGAACTATGAGTGAAATACTATTGCAATCTGTGTGTAGAGTTTGCTTTTACCATTTTCTTCTGTGTGAATAGCTAGTTCACATAGATCAACATCAAACAGTTGAGACACTAAAGCTCTGTAACGATTATAAGTGCAATATATCTGTATATTTCATGTCTGTGTGTTGCTCTCTGATCATGAACACCTTTGTAAATAGGGATTGATTGAATGAAGAGTTATTCAGTTGTGCTAAGGTGATATATATGCTTGGTTTGGCTTACTGAAGGTCTGCTTAGGTGCCACTGTCATTGTTGCAAGGTTTAAATCTGAGTCTTCATGAGGAAAGAGCTAGGAGTAAATAGTTTACTCTGCTGTCTTAGGTAACAGAGATGACCCTTCTGTCACTAGTTTTATTTCTCATGAACACTTGAATAAGAGCACATATGCAGGTAATCTTTATCACCTATACAGTATCACGTCACATACACTTACGGTTTTCCAGGCCTTTAGTACTTGCATTGATGTTAAGCATTGGTCCTTCCAGTTCATTCCTTGGTCATCTTAGGGATAATAATTTCAGTCAGTATCAGTGCAAAGGGATATTGCAAAGCTATTGTTCTGAGGGATGTTCATCAAGGGATGAATATAACATTTCTAGGAGACTGTCAGGGCTCTCATGAAGTGTTAAGATTATTTAGGTGGCTGTGCTGCAGAGACATGTGCATTAACTTGAAATATGGGAAGTATCTGTAATAAGGTGTTCCAGTTTATTTGATTAGGGAGAAAACCTAGATAAAGAAAACCCTTGGGTGTTTTTAAAATGTTCCTTTATGCTTTTCATGTTCCTCAAGATGCAGTGAAGGTCAATGTAGTAGGAAATGTCTCCATTGATTTAGACAAATGGTACTACTTTGCAGTGTATTCCATTTTCCCTTTTACCCACTTCAAGAGCTACCGTAAGACTTTACCTTAGGTGGTTAGGCAATGTGCAAATTTTTCATAACCCCTGATGAAGTTATAGGGATTAGCATATCTCTTACCCTTTAGGACAAGCACTTCCACTGAGAGGCTTTTTCATATGCTGTTATCATGGTGCCTGCATTATAAATATTTACTTTTTCTTGTAATTAATTTCTCTTGTATTTTATTAACCTATAACCAGAATGAGATTCAAGTTAAGTTGACTTCAACATAAAAATTAACATAAAAATATTTCTTCTTTCATATTTTATTTGTATATTGCCATGGTTGCTCTGGAATTATTTCTGTCTCTTACTGCAGGGTTTATAACGCCCATCAGAAAACTGAGCCTGAATAATAATAAGACAATGTACATGTGTGGTCTGCAGATTCAATGGTATCTACTAAGAGCTGAATGCATTTAAGGAAGTCCCACTGGTGAGATCATGCCCTTATGAACTTAATGGGAGTTTTGAAGTTTACATCAGTTTCAATCCAAATACAGAAGTTATTGCTATAGAAAGCAATCTTGTTTTAACAAGTACTTAAAGTACTCAAAGGTTCATCTGCCAGGGCCTAGCAATCTTGGACAGTGACAACGAAGTCCCCAGGATGTAAGTTTGGTTAGAGTATCCTTCTCTTAGATGGACAGCCTTTGAGGGCTAGCGAGCCCATCCTGCCTATGGACACACTTTGTCTGGTCCTTTAGTTGAGACCTGTCTGGCATGTGAGACCCTACCAGAGGCATATACTACATCCAGCATAGCTCTCAACCTCATGAGGGCGTTTAAGCTTCTCCCCTGCGACAAGGGGATGTCTGTGGAGAAGAGTAGTTAAAATACCTCTCTATATAATTATATTTTTATATATATCTAATTTTTACATATCCTGAAGGATAAAGAAATGCAAAAACTGTACCATGGCTGCCAGTATTTATGAGACTATTACAGGTGAAGCACTAGTTGCAGTACTGTAGTTTGCCAGAGCTTTCCCATAGACTTGCAAAGGTTTGGGGTTTTTTTGGAATAGACAAATGCAGACTTGTCAAGTCTCATGCTGTCAGCTTTTTACATCTGTTTGCTGCCTTCTTTCTAGCTGCAGAGTTATCAGACTGACTTGTGTGGGGGTGACAGTGAGTACATCCCTTGAGGAAAGCAGTTTGGAGTTCTCCCTTGGGGAAATGAGAGCTACCTGGAGTGCGTGTGTGGTTCTGTGACCAATGAGATGCCTTGGTATATGTGAGGTGAATGGGCTAGCCAATAATGTCATGACATGTTGGATTTGAGAGGATATAAAAGATGTGGGTGTTACTGAGAATTTAGCTACTTCTATGACTACTACTTCTACTACTACTACTATGAGCTATAAGGATCTGTCTGTGAAACTATCTTGAGTAAACTCTTGTAAGCCTTCTGATGACTGCTGTGCCTGAGTTCTTCGGACCGTCAGTCCAGCGTCCCAGCTTGGTGTAGGGGGTTCCCCCTATAGACTTGTACCTGCTCCTGTGCTTTCATCAGTGCTTTGTGCAGGCAGATCAGGAGCATTATTGATGCAAATGAGATATAGAGACTTGTTTTGTTTGAAATCTCTTGGATGGAACAAAAATTTTTTTTAATTGCCATGCCTTTTGTGGTGAAAGGAATAGCATTTTGTGGGCCCATCCTGAGTAGTTATGTTGAGAGCAGAAGAGTTGTTTTTATAAAAAGTTAAAGCTTTGAAATAGCTTAAAACCTGCAGGCATTATTTTCATTCTTTATCCTTGCTTTGATGGCCACTGAGTGCGTCCAAAAGAATTTGTGCTTTTTTTTTAGATTTGAGAGGTGAATTGCTAATATTTCTCAGTCTCTGGTGGCTTTCTATTGGTCACATATGCCATAAACCCTTTCTGTAGTTCAATTAGTGTTTCCTTGGTTCACTCTTGACAAAGTACATGTAAGTTAGGTTGTACAGTTTCTCATAGCAAAGATTTTGTGAACTCAAGCTTATGAATACAACATGCCATAAATAAACATCTTGTGTTTGGTTTAATTCTTCAGAATGCTTTTAATGGCAACAGAGATTCAGGCATCTCAGATAATATTGTATCATGTTTTAACTTTGGATTAGCTTACAGGTCATGCAGAAAGTGAAGCCAGATGAATTTGCAAATAGCCCACACTATTAAATTCACCTTTGGGAGCATATTTAACCACTACTAGAATCAGTTTGAAACTGTCAAGAAACTACTATATTGCAGAAATATTCAGACAAGTAACTGGTTGAAAGTCAGTGATAAGAGTTAGAAATTCTCAGAATACTGTCATTGCTTCTGAGAAAAAGGACAAATCTGGATCTTGTCACATTTCTGCTTTGATGTGAAATTTTCTGTAGTTTAAATTGTGTTGACATGAAACTATTCCTTGAGATTACATTTCCAGGACACAATTTAATGCTGAGTAATAGAGGGATGGTAAAAAACTTTGGGTTTTTTTCCTTTGTCCTGAGAAAATAATTATTTCATTTGGAATTTGTGTGGCTGGATGACATTATCATCTTAAAAGTGGATATCATAATAATAGTGTTTATGAGTTCCAGAATAAATAAGTTGCCCTGTAAGGATTCCAGGGCAAGGCAGCCCTTGGCTGCCATTCTTTTTACCAACAAAATGATACTACTGTGACACACATAGATTTGTTTTTTCCTTTGTGTGATCACTTCTGTGCAAATTAGTGAGATGGAAATGGTCAAAGTCCACTAACATGATTGACTGAAGGAGTATATGAATGAATTTATGTGTACTGTTGGGCGCAGTCATAGCTGCATTTGTTAATAACAATATGTGATTGAAAAGGAGGATTAGCATATAGTAGCACTATAACTTACAAGGATGGGTGGCGACTTCCAAACAGTAACAACTGGAGTGTTGGACAAGTATGATTTCTCATAAATCCCAACACCCTGGGGCACAAACAGAATGGTGTTCATTAGCCCCTGTGCTGAGCACCACATGGTCCCCCTGAGTGCAAAGTAAAAGGAAAGGAAAACCTTTTCGTGAGGGGGATGGTCACAGTCTTGTTGAAAGTGGCAGCTGCAGTCCTCTTGAGGTTCTGGTCCGCCTGTGGATCCAATGAGTGGCACCAGAAGTCCCAAAACCTTGAGATTATATACACTCAGGTTCAGGTGGGAATGCCCAGTACCTCACTATCCTAGTTCAGCAAGCCAGGACCAGGTTATCACTGTGAGGGTGTGACCAAAGCTGTGTATTCTAAACCCTCCATGTCATTCCTCATGAACTGTTAACAATGGACCATTTGCAGCTGCTGCCCAGGGCACACTTGACCACTCAGGATGTAAGCTGGGTGTTAAAGAAGCCTGTGAGATAGGAACTGCGATAACTGCCCTTCAGGAAGTTGTTAGCCCCTCCACACCCAGCCTGAGGGATCATGTCTGATAATGAGCCATCAACGATTCCAAAAATGCCCCATGACTCACAGAGTTAAATCACCCATTGTGGAAGTCCCCACCCTGGAGGTATTGGGTGTTCCCACCTGATCCTGAGGGTATATAATCTTGGGGTTTGGGGATTTCTGGGACCACTTGCCAGATCCAGTGGAGGACTGGAACCTCGACAGGACTGTGACCGTCATCTGGACCAACAGGTTTTCCCCTTTTACTTTGAATTCAGGGGAATCACAAGGGGGGGTCTTAGCACAGGGACTAATGAACACCATTGTTTTTGTGCCCCAGGCTGCTGGGTTTTGCAGGGCAAAACCAGTTTCTCTTTGTATGATTGCATTTATTGTAATATTTTTATTAAATTTTAACTCTGGTTTATAATCTCTTTTGTGTTGGGTTCACTTCTCCTGCCAATTTAAACCAGCACACTCCCCCAGCGTGTGGAGTTCCATAGTGGGTGATTTAACTGTCAGTCATGGGATATTTTTAGAATCTTTGATGGCCCATTAGCAATGATGCCTCAGGCTGGGAGTGAAGAGGCTAATGTCTCCCCAGAGGAGAGGTATCATGGCCAAATCATTGGTGTGAAGAGAGGAACACCCTCCTATCTCACAGGGTCCTTAAACACCCAGTTTGTAGCTTGAGGTGTCAGGTGTGTCTTGGGCAGCTGCTGCAAAATGGTCCATTATTAACAGTTCACCAGAAATGACAGAGAGGATGTATAGTATCCAGTTTTGGTTATAGGCACAGAGTGATAAACTGGTTCTGGCCACTGTAACTGGAACACCAGGTGTCCAGGCTGAAAGGCTAATAATTAACTCCATTCACCATCTATACTTTTGAAAACTTCAGAGGTTAAGGCTCTTAAGGAGTGATGATGGCAATCTCTTGTAATAAACTACTGTTAAATTGGAAGTAGATTCTTGAGATGACAGTTGGAAACCAATCTTTATCTCTCAACTTTTTGTCTTGGCTGTCTAGATAAAGCACTGTAAAGAGCACCTTTGGTAAGAACTGTAGTTAGAGAGGGGCTAAATCCATAGCTCTTGTGCTTTTTATGCTTAATCCATGATTCCTGCTGTCCCTTGTGTTTTATTGCTTTAAAATGGGAGGATTTTGGTAGTTATTGATATATTGTTTAGCTTAGGTTGGTTTTGTGTGCTAGACTGAATTAAGCCAGCCAAGATGAAGCAATGGATGGCTTTGGCACTTGGAATTTTTGTGAAGCAGATGTTCAGAAAAGACGAGTGAAGTCTTAATGCTGGCATCACTATGGGCACAGGCAGGCACTTTGCATTAACCCATCTCTTCTAGAGGAGCATATTGAGCTCACCAACTCCAACTGACTCCTCCTGATGCTGTATCTTCCTTTCCTATCTTTGGTTTTCAGCAGTGTGCTGATGCTGATTGTTGATCATCTCAAGAGATGTAAACTGTTCTGGTCCCTTTGAAAACTCTATTAGGTTCATCCACAATCTGCTCATCTGCTTGAGGTGAGTTTAGGATGTGAATTTAGATTGCACAAATGGCAAGGTATTAGACTTAGTATTGACTTCAATTAGACTTGTATTAGCCTAGGGAACCTGGGCAAAATTTTAATTAAAATGAAGTGTGACCCCCCCAAGCAGGGAGTTCTATCTTGTTCTGCTCTCGTAAACATGCACTTAGTACTTGATACTGCCTTCAAATCAGAGAAGGCTGAAGAAGGTTGAAGTAGGTTCCAGTCTCAGTTTTATGGATGGGAGAAATTCCCACTATTTCTAGTATTAGCAGGTTTTGCTTAAAGTTTTTAATAAAGAACTAATATTGTTTTTCATGGTGATTTTTTCTGTTTTCACATATGTTAATATAAAAGAAAACAAAGAGTGGTAGCTGCCTCTATCACCAGGGTGTGCACTGGTTACCAGACACTTGATACTCCCTACAGATAACTTGGAGATATAATTCATAAACTGCCAGGCATGTAATTTTGTAAGCTTATGTTTCCGTATCAGGGTGAAGATGTCCTTCAACATGGCATGAGTGATTCACAGAGATAACTAGTTTATTAAAAAGGTTAAATGAAATGTCAGTTGTTACTGTGAGACTTCAGTCATCAGGTAATTTTAAGTGTTCTTGCACTGCAAATAGCACAGGGACTGAGCTTTGAGTAGCAATCCTTTCAGTTCATAAATTAGATCATTTTAATGGTCCACAAAGTGCATAGAAAATACTATTTGCAAAGATATAAGTTTTTCTAACCAACTGTGACACTTATTCATCTGTAAGACAATCCGGAGGAGTTTTATTTTCCTTTACAGTGTTGAGGTTAAAAAAAAAAAAAGCATACATTGGAAAAAAAATGCGACATCTATGATTATGTTAGATTGGGCTTTTCAACCTTATTTATTTTTAAAATAAACTTCTCATGCAGTGAAGAAGTGAGAAATAACATCAGATTCAGGAATCCCAACAGAAAATAAAATAAGAAAGGGTAGAAAACTTAAGCTTTTATTTTGCTAAAGGTATAGTTCACTGTTTCCCAGGATAGGGAGATTCACAGATATCGATAACATTAAAAGGAATGGGAGAAGGTCCTTTCTGTTGCTATTTTTGTGAAATCAAGTATCTAAACTATACTTGTATAACAAATTTGGGGGTTTTTATTTATGATTTTTTTTTAAGTGTGTGAAAAATGTGTTAAAATAAGCATTTGGATAGCATGACCATTTTTAGAATAGTGAGGGGAAAACAGTACATTGGCAGTGAGGTTCAGTGCCAAATCCTGTTTGTTTTAATCTTGCAGAGTTCCCATTTACTGACTCTGGGGGATTCTTCTAAGTAGGGTTTTGCTTGGAGCTCTATGAATATTTGAGCTTCTTTTTGAAAGGAATAGTTCGTCTCATACAAAATTTTCAGTTGTTTGTTTGTTTGGGGTTTTTTTCCAGTGCATGAAAAAAAAAACATAGGCTGGTTTTGTTCTTTCAGACACGTGCATATTGAGAAATAGTTCTGTAAATTAGAAAATAGGAGGTGGAGACTAAATATAATATCTTACCTGTGATCTTTTCTTCAAAATGTTTTGCAACCGCTGATAGTAAAATAATTTTTCATCAGGACCAGATTAAGGAATACAATTCACTCTCTCTGTTTGGAAGTGAAGCAAAACCTTGTTTTGCTGCTGATCGCACATGATGTAGTATTCAAGGAACAGAACTTCTGAAGTGTTTTTAGCCCAAGTGTTTTTATTTCCAAGACTTTGTTACTGGAGAAATCTGTGGTGATTCTCTTGCACTTTCTTACCTACTAAACTTGCTAAATTATTAAGAAAGGGGACTTTTTCTTAGTAAGTAAACTTTTGCAGCAGTTAAGTCAGACATGAAACAGCGAAACTGGAAAAATGCACTTGAAATGGCAGAATGCAAAGGAAGGAATATGGGAAAATAGAAGAATAAAGGTGTTATGAAAATCTGCTTTTTTTTATTGACTTTGAATTGCAACAGTTAGTGGTGTCAACTCTAGCATATTTGTTGATCTCATTGATGTGAACCCATTATTAGTGCTTCTTTCCCTTTTTATCATTTTACAGTCACACACTTCACTTTATAATATCTAGACTGTGGTCTCTTTTGGATAACTTTGAGTTTGAAAGTTAACTACTATTTTGAGGCTTTGGGAGTTGTACTGCAATTGTAATAACAGTAAATGCAAATTATTTTTTGTACTATGAACTGGGTTCATGGGTTACACATTTGCCTAGTTGAAGCCAAGAATCAGCTGATTCAAATCCCTTCTGGAAATGGGGCCATTTTTAAGATATTTTTAGTGCAACAATGGATTACCATATCCTCCATTTAGAAAAATAATTATAAATAAGGTGATTGTGATGTACACGTTACTACTCCCAGAGTGCATTGCAACACAATTCTAAAATGTGATATTTTGAGGAAGGAAAGAAGTAGGTAGAGTGGGTGTTTGAGAGCTGAATAATTTGGTTTTCTTTGTTCAGAAAAATTTGTAACTTTTTTTAAAAATAGTTTTTAAAAAATAGTTTTTCAAAAATAGTTCTTGTCAAAATTCCAGTTCAGAGAATTTTGATTATATTCTTCAACAATCAAGTAATTTTTAATAGCAAATTATGACTGTAGGAGCTAGTAGGCTCACCCTGCTGAGCATCTGAGATCTGACAGGATCAGATGGCAGGGAGACATTTAACTGCCAGGATATGGTCCCCACTGAGACTCAAACGCAGGACCTTGGGATTCAGAGTCCGGAGTGCTCTCCTTTACACCATGGGACCGCCCCTTTATCTGCTTATATAGTACTGAGAATAAACAAATTTTTTCTCAAACATTTGATTTATGAAGCTCTATACATAACTTTAAAAATATACCATATGCCCAATGCATATGCACATTTGGGCAGTATCCAAACCCCCCAGTTGTAACATGTTAAATGTAGCAAACTTGTCCTGCATAATGCACTTAAAATTGTGTAATCATCTGATCTGAGTGCAAGTTCTGATGTGTCTATTCCAAAATCTATAGTTGTTAAAACATCTGGATGATGTCAGCAGTGATTTGGGGTGAAAAGCAACAGGGAGAGGACAGAGAGAAAATCTACATTAACTGCATTGGGTTGAACAGAATCAAGAGTAACTCTTCTCAAACTCATAGACTGAGATTAACACATGAACCCAGAAGTAGCACTTTGTAAGTATCTGCACAGAAATACTTATAAAACTCAAACTCAATTGGTGGCATAGTAGGCAGACTCATAACATGTCAGTGGACCCACCATAATCTGTGAATTTTCTGCTGAAGATAGTACAAATTGTACAACTTTTTCTTGATATTTAAAGGATATTTCTGGATGCTTTCTGTTGACTTAGATGGTTTGCTGGAGGTTAAATTTTTCTCTCTGTGTCTAGGGTGCACTTCCTCTGCACCTTTCTATGATTTTACCTTGATGCCTCCTTTAAAAAAAAACAAACAAAAAAACCCCAAACCAACAGAATTCTCCAATAACTACTTTGTTTCCCATAAAGTACATTGTCTGATACTACTTGAGAAATTTTTTCTTGGAGACTTTCTCTCTTTCTCCATGGATGTTGCTGTTACAGTTTTTCATCTTAAAAGAGAAACTTACAGCAGATACAATTCTTAGCTACAGAAAGCAGGCCAGCAATACGTTTCTTGATTTTGAAGTTTGTGACTATTTTGAGGATGGTAGGAGTATATGTGCTCTTCTTTCTCTTGCACATGCAGGACAATCCTCTGCTTGTGTCTGCTTGGATGATGAGGAGTAAGGCCTGATTTTCCAAAAGGACCCCTACAATCTTAGTTTCATGAAAATCTTGTAGGCAAAGTTAGCCAACCCATATCGCTAGGCTATTGATTAAGTTTGCTGTACCATGCACTAGAAGCTATAAATCAGGTAGAAGTAGGCATATGAATAGGGTGAGATGGTAACAAGCCAAGATTTTGTAGAGTTAAAGCCAAGATTTTACAAGTCTGACAGGTCATATTATTGAAGACATAAGTGCAACAGTGATGAAGATGTTTCAAGACCACCCAAGGGATGAAGTCAGGAGACCATTACTCAAATTTCAAGCCAAAAGGAAAGCTCCACCCAAGATTTCACCCGGTCATTAATATGGAAATTACAAGGTATAACTACGAACTCAACACTGTATAAATGGCTTATTTTACACAAACAAGCCAGGCAAGTTTTTGCCCAGTGTGAACTGGCTTGCCTCCAACGTTGTTAATAAATACTTTTGCTGCTAAAAGAATAAAAAAGTCTCTCAGCAGTTATTTATGTCAAGGCTTTTTTGCTATCAGATGATAATTAAATCTATGTCTGTTTATAAAACAGAATGATACTTCCTGTGGTAGTGTCAGATCTGATTTAAATAGACAGGAGTTTCTCATTTTGAGAGAGGCAAATTAAAAACAAACAAACAAAAGAAAATCATCATCTTCTTAATATTGCAGAGAAAGTAGTTTTGAGGATAGGACAAGCAGCAATTTCCCAATACCACAGAGCGTTTCTTTTAACGTTCTTCTTTTCTTATGTATTTGGAACAAGCACATTTTCATTTTTTCTGCACCTTAAGACAGTTTGTAAGTTCCCAGTAAGCACTGAGCCAGTCATGAAGTGAATCTCCCTAATCATCAGATATTGAGAAATCTCTTTCAGTGGGCTTTGGGTGACTTCTGCTCTGGTTCCTTTAACTTTGTGCTCAGACTTTAAGCTTAGGGAAACAGTCTTCTGGAGAGAGATAAGCAAAAAAAAGGTTGCTTAAAAAAACCCAAACAGCAATTTCTGAAAAGCCAACAAGAAAACATGATGCCTGCTTCTTTTCTAAATGTTTTATGTTAAAGTAGATCAGTTCTATTGAATTGACTTCTAAACCCTTAATTATCTATCACCTGTTGTACAACTTTCATTAATTATCAAGCAGATGGATACCTCCAAAATGTTTGGTTGTATATGAAGGTGAAATTTAATAATTCTGGTTTGTTCAGTTGTCTTATTTACTTATTAATTCATTTATTTATTCATTTATTTATTTATTGTTTGGTAATAGCTGTAACTCTTGAGTAGCAAAGCCTGTGGATATTGATGTGCTTTCCTGTATAAAAACAGTCATGTTGGTCAAAAAGAGAAAGGGTTTCAAGACCACACCAATCTATCCAGAATCAGTGTATTGTTGGATTATTTTATAATTGTCATCATTACAATAGTAATCATATAGAGATCATAAAGTTTGCTGATATTTAGTTATTTTAAGTAATAGAACATTTGTTCATTAGTCTCAGAAGTTTTGTCCTTAATGCTTCAGATTCATGGAAAGTCCAGTATTTTTCCTTGAGTCTTAAAACTGTAGAGTCTACTCTATATTCATATATGTCTAAAACACTTTTTAATGTGCTAATAAAAGAGTTGAAAATTATTTTTCTGTGACTTTACAGTATAAATTATGTATGTCAGTCTCAAATATTTCCTGGTAACTAATACATCATTAGTAAAGTATCTTTCAAACTGATGTCCCAGAAGACACAATTTTTTCAGGCAAATTTTTGAATATTTTGAATATTTTTCCATGAAATGTCAAAAGGCTCTGACGTATTAGAGTAAATAAAGGTGCCTTCAAGTGGAGTGACTACCTTGTGTTTTTCTCTATGTCATCAGGATGATATTTACAGAAAAAAAAATTGACAGTTTTTTTTTGTTGGTTTTTTTTGCATCTCAATTCCTTGAATGCTGAAAAAGATCAAAAACTTTGATACATCTAATACACTGATTTAATCTTTGTTTAAAAACAAAAGCATGATATACTATTCTTATG
Source organism: Hafferia zeledoni (assembly GCA_035583235.1). Taxonomy (NCBI): domain Eukaryota; kingdom Metazoa; phylum Chordata; class Aves; order Passeriformes; family Thamnophilidae; genus Hafferia; species Hafferia zeledoni. The sequence continues at coordinate 6,153,871 of JAWWEV010000134.1, forward strand.
AATTCAACATTATCACGATCTTCCTTTCTAAATATTTTTCTGACAACTTATAAAGATAAGATCACTTTTTGTTTGTTTGTTTCAACTGAGCCTTAAAATCTCCATAGTTTTACATTTTCAGAGGCAGAACTGAGTGACTTACTCTGTCTTTCTATTTTCTTGTATTACCATAGGAAGTATAAGATTACTTGTGTATTCTTGGAAAAAAAATGCAAGGCTGCTGACAGGTTTTGACTTTACATAATTGCAAGTAACCTTGCCAATTATCACAACTGGGCAAAAAGGTAGTACCAATTATTTACAAAAATGATTCAACTTGACCGTGCTTACATATTCATTGCAAACAACATGAATTATATTATTGTCTTTATTCAACAAAGGAATTTGAATTTGTATATATATTCTATTAATCAGGGGGTTTTCCTCAAACTCTCTAAAGTTTGGGCCATCCAGTCAAATGGTGCTTTCTGGAATAATTACATTACATGATTAACATCTAGAGGAGAGCAAGTAGTCAGAAATGGATAATTCAGTAATCACAGCATTGTTTTACTAGTAGAGCAACTGGAAGCAATTCTGAATAACACTGATACACATATCACTTTAAGATGTTATTATTTTAAGATATTATTAAGAATATGTGACAGAGTTAGTCCAGGAAGGAATTCTGTTTCTAGTTTAAACCTGAAGATGCTACTAATCCTTGGGTTTGGTTTGGATTGTTTTGGAGAATAGAAATTGTGTCTTCAGTTTTCCTGAGATCTGTGGAGCTAAGCTGAATTTTCCCAGCTGTTGATGTGGTGTAAGGATGTGGATCTATTCACTAGGAAAAAACAATGAGAAAACAACAAGGTTATCTTTTATTCTTTGGAAGTCATCTGGGTACTGCAAAAGGGGTTAGTGCACCTATATCCGAATACCTGCAGATTCAGTTGCTCAGTAGAAAAGGAGACCAGATTATTGGTGTCATAAATCACATCCTCGGTGACATCATAGTAACTCTGCTGCTTATATTGACAAGGCATTTGCCACAATGAAGCTACTAATACAAGGTATGAATTACCTTGGAACTTTGGAATAAAATGAACAAAGTGAAAAAAATATTTGAAAATTAACACTTCAGCAGATAGAAAAATATTGAGAAAGGATTAAACATCAGACTGAATATTACTACAACAGCAGTTATGGTGTGCTCTGGTGTGCAAGTTCACGTATGACTTGGAATAAATTTTGACGTTGTAGACTGGCAAGGGAGGAAAAAATGGAAGCAATTCCATAGCATGCAAATCGAAATGTACTTCAGATTGAATGGGCCTGCAACACTAGGATGCACTAAATTATTAAAACAATTGAAGGAGAGCAATTGAGATATAAAAATGGAGATGAATGCTCTCAGAGAGAGCAGTGTAGCATTCATTTGCCTTGTGAGAAATGCATGGCAGCCTTTGTTTTCAGAGATAAGAACACAGTGTCAAATCCCCAGTGAGAGCTGCCTAGCAACTAACCTGCCTACTGAGGGCAATGCAGAATTTAATCTCTTTAGTGAGCAAGTGTAGCTATTAATTTAATTAGTAAAGGCAGCATGCCATGAATCGGTATGGTAAGCCAGCAAATTTTTTAATGAAGATTTTTGGAACTCTAACCTTGAGTGGTCATGTTAGGGATTGCCTCCCTATTACACTGGGGCAGTTGAAAATCATTAAAAGTAAAGTTTGGAATGCTATGCCCTGAAATGGGATCCACTAACAGTAAGTAAGAATTTATTTTTATTTTTTACTAGGAGAGAGGCTTAAAAGGCTATATGTGCCAGCAGCCACTCCATGCATTTCTCACAGCTTTCATCTCCTGAGAATAATGATAGATGTGACCACTCTGGAATTGAGAGCATTAAGAAGCTCTATGTGGTATGTGAAGAACTCCATGTATTAGTCAGACATACTTACCTGTCAGAGGAAAGTAGAATCTGTTTTCAAGAAATTCACTTATTTGAGTTTGTGTAATCAAAATGAAGATTTGTTCTTTTATATCCAAGGAGAAACAGAACGACATATGACATGACAAATACATATTAAATACTTCAACCTCTATAAATAGTTTTCATCCCTGAATACTATACTGTTGGAAATTAGATAGTGCTACAGTAGCTAATTTACAGCTCTGTCTTAGAGATGTGAAGATTTTTTCAAAATAGCCTGAAGATGTTTTTTCCCTCAAATACCAACCCCCAAACATGAGAGGCTTGATGTTTGGTGCAAAGTTGTGTATGCTCAAAGCAAAAGGATTTGATCTTCATAAATAGTATTGAAAGTTCTTAAATTGTTAAAAATCAGTCTAAAGGTTCTTCATTGGTTACGACTGATAGAAAAAGTCATTATGGCACAGCTTGTATTTCAGTTTCTTAGAGTCCATGTAATAGCTTCTTAGAGATGTGACATCCTATCATGAAATCTTTGACTTCCAATGCAATTTCCTGTCAACATCATAAGTCTTTATTCTCTCAGTTTAAGTCTAATTAATGATAAAATTAAGTACTGAAAATATTTTCAGAGGACTTGAAAGAAAGCTGTGCACAAATTCTAACTTATTTAAAAGGAACAGAACTTTAAATGAAATTTAATTGTGGACTGTATTGCAGTGCTTTTTCAGGTAATAGTTAATATAGCCAAAGGTGCCAGAACTTCTTCTGTGCTTTCAAATAGGTAACTTTAATTACAAATGAGCTCTTAAAGGCCAATGTCTTCATTTGAGGGTCTAACTGTGTGACACACATGGAGTGCAAAAATTTTTCTCTAATATCAAAGGAAAAAGTGAGGGATCACATCTTGCATGCCAGATTCAATGAAGCATTGTTGTTGACATCTCCAGAAGTTTGCAGGAATCAGGCAAGTGAGATTTGCCTTTTGCTCCTGTGGCTTTTCCCCTCTGTCTCTTCTCTCCTTTACTCTACATAGCTGCTCTGTTTACACTTGTGAAATAAAACTGGGCATTATCATGGTTATTTTAGTGTTGGAACCAATCCTCTGAAATATTGTCCATTTTGAAAGTCCAGACATTTATTTTGGTATTATGGGCACCAGTGAGTCTTATTTCACATGAATGAAAATTTAACAAGGATTGAGTAGAAAAGGATTAATTTAGAAGAATGATGTTTCTTGGAGGCTTGATGGCAGCAGATCTAGCTTGTTGCTGTTGGCATGTGGTTTTGGGAGGGATGTTTCCATTGATAAGTCAGCAGGGAGGTGAAGGGTTTGTGTTCCTGCTTTTCTACCAAATCCAGTAATACACCACTTGTGAATGTTGCAACTTAAAGGCCTATACCTTGCATTAATGGTTTCAAAAGAGAAAATAACTCCAATCATTATTTTACACATTACTCTACTCAGCTAAGATGGTAATTTTCTCAAAGAGAAAGCCCTTGTGAAATTGTTCAGTTTCTCCTGCAAGAAAGAAGGTTCGCATACACACAATTTCTGTTTGGTACATCATCAGAGCCTGGAACCTGTTTAGAAATGGCAAATTCTCAGCTGTTTTCCATCCACCAATGCACAGACTCTATTACTTCCACCTTCCAGGTTTTCTCCTATTTTCAGTTCCTTTCACAAATCTCAGTGCTGCAGATTGGCTTCCATTTTGATCTGATTTTGCTCACCTTTTCAGTCAGTGAATCAATCAAGTAATGCTCTCATTTGAGAATGCTAATGCTCAGTTTTCTGCACCAGTGACTTCAGAAACGGTGACAATTCTATTTAGCTTATGGTAAATATTTCAGCAAGGAAAAAATCCCTTGCCTTGCAGCTTAAGAAACTGTCACAGCAGATGCAGCTATGTAAAATGGACTTCAAATCCTCTTTTCTTCCCTTTAAATAGTTTCACTTCTGGCTTTATGTTGTTCTCTGGTTGTTTAAAAGCTGTTTTGTATTTCTACCCCCTCTGTTAAATATTAGGAAATCTCAGTGGCAAAACTAAACAATACAGTGTAAATTACTTTGCTTTGTTTTTGAAGCAAACGTAGAGCTTGCAGTGGCCAGCGGGACCTTTTAAATCCTGCCTAATTAAATGTTCCCTTAAGTGAGACTATATAGAGAAGTATGTAGAAGAGACTCATAGGGTATTTTCAAAAGGAAACTACTAAAATATTAATTATCTGAACATCAACATTTTTACTTGGGGTAATTTTTCAGTTTGAACTTCCCACTGCAAAGTATAATTGGAGCAGTGACTATTATGGTGCTAAATGGCAAGCTGAATCTCATTAGACTTTTATTAATGAGGGAATCAAGTTTTGATACAGATATCTCAATAATTATTTGAATTTTCTGGAAACAAATTCTTTCTAACTGGCTTTCGTGTGAAAATTGTGAATTGAAAAGAATAATAAAGCTTTAAAGTATCTACAGTCCAGAGTCAAGAAGGTAATAAAGGAATGAACTGAAATAAAAGTTTTCCAAACAGTGCCTGTAGACCGGTTACCAGAGATTTCTTGTCCATGGAGCTTATAACTAGGACATTGAAGGTTTTTGATCTGTTATCAGTCATTTGTAGTGATACCTCAGGGTTTTTTTGATTTTTGATTTTTACAAGATTTTAGAAGTAATTGTAGTGAAATGTAGATTTTAGTGTACCAGTATTTCTAGTTGCCTAAGTCCAATGTTTATGCATGCCAACCCTTACCCCATATCAACCCCTTAAGATTTCACTAGCTATTTAGTCTTGTTTCCAAGGCAGAAGGCTGCTGAAAAATACCTCAAGGCCTGCACCACGAGACATAAACATAGGCTGAGTGACCTCCAAGCCCAGAACACCGGAAATCCTCCAAGTACCCTGCGTGTTGGAAGGAAGATGAAGGATGATGAAGAGGGGCCCCAGACTCCTCCAGACTCAATTCCTGACAGGGTGTGCCAGGGGGCAGGATGGGGCAAAACTGAGGGAAGGGTGAACAGGGATTGGATAGACATTATTATAAAAACCATGAAGCCAGTGTTTGGGCACTTGCATCAATGAGTATTCCTGTGGGCCCTAAGCTTGGAAATTAAAGGGTCTACTCTTTTATCACACACTAAGTTGGCTGGAATCTTGTTTTCTGAGGTCTCTTAAGGCAATAGTAGGCTGAGGATCAGCGACTGTTTCCATGAAAATTGCAAATTAGGAAAAGTAGAAGAAAAAATAATATATGTTCTACATTACTACATATGTTAAAAGGTTTTGAAGGAGCTTCATCTTCCCTGGAAAATTTGGTAGACTGAATTTTTAAAAGTTGAAAACCATTGAACTACAAAGATGTGAACAAGGAAGATTTCTGTTTGATGTCAATGGCTGTAGACCCTTTAAGGACTTTTGACAATTTGGAATTCTTGAAAATATTCCCTAAAAATTGTATTAATTATTTTAATCCTTTCTTTCTTCCTGAATTATGGAATTTTCTTTAAAAAGGTAAAAATTTCTCTTTTTTTCTTGCATTTCTTTTTCATATCAAAAGGAATGCTGCATGGAAAATCTTCAAAAAGTTTGGCAATTTTTGCAGACAAACATGAAGGTAAACAAACTTTACCAGTAAGGGATACTTGAAATTTACTCATGATAATTTCTGTCCTATTATTACATTTGTGTATCTAGGACATCAAGAACCTTTTACGCGATGCTTATTAAGATACTAACCATTGATGGCAGCTAAAAACAGTATAGAAGTTACTAATATTTTTCTGCAGTCTGAACTGGTTTTACCTTACCAAAAAGGTATAATTCTTAGACAGTGCTGTTATTTCATTTCAGCTACCTTGAATCAGGCAGTGTTTTAGTCAGATTTGATGATTGTTCATATGATTATTCAATTCAAATAATGTTTCTATGCTAGGTGAAATGTTATCATCTTTAATAAGAGGCATCTAATCATCCTTGTTTATTGATGGTGGCAGCTTATGATGTATTCTTTTTCTTTCAACAGCCAAGCAAAAAAACCACAGCAAAGCTAAACAAGTCCCACAGAGAAGGTTCAACCTGATGTCTTCTAAAATACAGTGGAATTGCTAATTGTTAGATTCAGCTTCTGTATGTAATAGTAACACTTTTTTTTTTTTTTTTTTGTCTTTAAACTAAAGCTGGTGTATTGTTAGATGCTCTAGTTAGATATTATCTATTGTCTTCTGGTACAAAATGCATAACTCTGGTTTTGCTTTCACACTTTCTTATTATGCTTCCACTTAACACTACCTACAAGCAGGAAACAATGATAAAACACATTCAGGATTACTTTGATCTTTCTCTTCTCTATTTGAATAGTTTTGTTTTTGATGCTGTCCTGCTGTTTATTTACTAACTCACATAGCCTTGGAAGATTTAAAAATAGAATCAATACTTTTAGAGTCTAGTATCAGCTGTTGCTGAAGCATTTAGCAGTGGTTCTTGCCCTTTTCTCAGATCCCCTGTTCTGTAGAGCATCATCAGTCCTCTCTTTTGGTACTGATTAATGTAGTTCCTCTTCAGAAACCATGTGTTCCATCTATCTTTCTGTAAGGGTCTCACTCTTGGTTGTTTGACATTAAAACATAAGATTTCTGGATTAAAATGAGAGCAGCCACTGTTACTTCTACTTGTGATGTGAGTTACTGCCTCTGACACAGCAGATTAGAAGCTACTATAAAAAGCAGAGAATAAATCATGTGACCATTTAATGCTGCATTCTGTACCTTAATCAGATATTGGAAAGCAGTTCTTCAGTGCAGAATTTAAGTGATCATTGTCTTTTCTCTATTCCATGGTCCAGACTCAACTACGTGCTTCTTGCACTAACCAGAATGTTACTTTTTTAAAAAAAGAAATGTATTGGTCTATTATTTTAAGTTGCTCAGTGCAGTGTACAAAATGCAAAACAATTTAAGATGTGTGGAAACCCATGAAGCAGAATGAGACTCATTTGTCAATATCAGCACACCTTCAGGACTATCTTGGTCTACTTTGAATATTCCCTCATGTGGGTGATTACCTTAAGTCAGCCTTTTCAATGAGTTATCTGCCAAGGCAAAACCTAGAAGGAATATCTTATGCATTCAAGATGGAAGTCCATACCATTGTTTTCAGTATTGTTGTTGAAATTAAATTTTCATCCTGGCAGGTGAAAAAAATACGGAAAAGGAAGCAATAGTGTTTTTCAAATGGCTTTGTAAAGCAGTGCTATGGTACATTTCAAATAAGGTGAAGTAATAATTTATTTTTTAAGTAGTTTGAAGTTAGTGCCATTCTGCAACCTACCTCTGTTTCATGTCCTGCCACTTCTAAGAAATAGACCTGAAACATCAGTCACCTCTCTCTGTCCAAACATTAAAAGCCTGAATCCAATTCATTAGAACAGAATGAATATAGCCTTTAGCTTTTCTACAGAGATACTATTGTTAATTAAATCAAAGTCCTTTCCATATGGAGTGCTAACAGCCCTGCATCCATTCTCCGAACAATATGCGACATTGATGGATAAACTAAATTAAAGCATGAGCATTAGAGAAGCAATGTGGAGAAACTGAAATGATCTTTACCAATCCACCTTTTAAAATTGCAATAAATATTTTAAAATGAAATGCTAAGGATACCCTTAGTGAGATTGGATGGAAATTCAATTCAATTATTCTAAGTAAGCTTGCTTTTGGTTAGGCAATGGCTTTTGTTTTCTCTTCAATTATGTTATACTGTCTTACAGACAGATTAAAACTAGAATGCAACTAGTGCAAAAAACACTTCTGCTTTTTCCATAGCTATCAATGAAGTGGGATTCCTTTAGTAATTCAACATTTTCTTGAAGTTCTTGTTTTTTAACATAGCAAATATTTTTATACAACTTGGACAGTATTTAAATGTATACAGTCATTGTTGTTAGAGGTCACTACCTTCTAAGGCAAAACAGTAGGACTTAAAAAATGCACATACTCAGCTCTTACAAGCTGAATTACTTAACTTAAATATTAAAACTGTGGTTGGGAATTGACCTATTGATTGACCCTTCTAAATTGTGCTGTGAAGTGGATAGTCAAGGAACTACAAAGGAAGTCTCAAGCCCCATTATCAGACTTTTTTCTTTTTTTTTGGAAGTGAAATATCTTTGACTGGGGTCCTTATTATTTGATTTATAGTTTTAAGTTTGTTACTTGATAATTGTCAGGTTTGAATATCTTTTACAAGACAAATCTGCACATTTAAGACTGAAGATTTATGAAACTTTTTCAAAATCTTCTTAGTTTTAAACTTTTAAAACAGAACTTTCCTGAAACACGCAACTTCAATACTTTTTAAACCGTTCTCTTCTGAGCCTGAAATATTCATTGTATGTCAGTGCTGTATTTCAGTATTTCTTATTGAATTTTTTAGATTTATCTTACTGATATTTACTTTACAAGCTTTATTTTGGACTTCTGTGTGTTTTAATAGTTCAGATGGCTTCAGATTTTTACTCAGATTCAAGAGGCTTCTGCTTGATTTTGATAGGGTAGAATTGAACTGAAATTATCTTTTTTTTTTTTTTTAATAACTGCATTTAAATATTACTATGTAACTTCCACTGTAAATAATTAAATTACTTCTGTGATGATATAGAATAATTTTATTGGAATTGAAAAGTGTTAATTTATTAACTGCTGCAAGTGTCAAAGTATAAAAGAAAGGCGAAAGACCTTTCTAATAGAACATCAATACGGAATGTATTGAAAGAAGATCCCTGTCTAGTGTTTTTACCATTTTTAATGATAACGTGCACTTTCTCCCATCTATCCTCCATTTGTTAAAAGCCACTAAAATAATAATGGAAAAGATGTCTGTGGACAGGATGAGGGAATATATTTAAATCCCTTTTTTTTCTGAAAATTGGAGTGACACAATATTTTAAACCTACTAATTGCAGTGATGGGTACAGAAGGAAAACTTGCACATCTGATAGTTTTTAATTAATATGCAGTTATCTTTGCACTTGGGAGGTTGTGAGGTACTTGGCTTGGATGTAAAAAAATCCCGAGTCAATTTTCAGTTAAGGCACAGTGTGGGGTGATGGCCCCTGATAAGGCCTGATGGGTTGAGGGAGACTCCTCAGCCCCCTGGAGGGGTGCTCCCTGCAGAAGACAAAAGCAAGGCAAACTGATAAGATTAACAAAGGATGGAGTATTAAGAAGTAGCATGGCCTTCCTTTGCAATATCTTCTATGACTGCTCAAGGGCCCACCACCACTCTAGGGCATCTGCATCACCCCCCCAATAGATTGACTATTAGTCACAAAACCACATGAAGGAAAAAAAGGTATAAAAAGTGTGGAGTTTAAACTCCAGCAGAGAGGGGAAAATGCCCTAGAGGGTAATTGCTGCAGCTTGTCCTGTCTCCTCCTACCTCCTGGAACAATGTAGGGGTAAGAAGACCATGCGCTTTCTATTTTTCTATACTTTACTCTCTTAACTTTCTTACAAAGCTTATTTCTTTATACATTCTATCTTACATCTTATGCTAACAGCTACTTTAATTCTTACTTTATAAGCATTTCCTTTACTAAATATGTTTTGCTACCTTAATACTAATAACAGTAACTTGCTTCACACTTTGCTACTTTATATTGGTTATTGCTTTTTGCTA
>JAWWEV010000134.1:6163567-6179550 GCA_035583235.1 Hafferia zeledoni
TTTTGTGCTGGTTTCTTTTGGGGTCTTTTATTATCAATTAAATACAATCTTGCAGCTGAACGTTATCACCAGCAAAGTGGAACCCACAATAACTGTCACATATTTGTATTAATAAATGTTATTTTGGGAACGGTTGTGAGAAAAGTTCTTTTCTGGCTTAAGTGTGGCTTCATATAAGAGGTCAGAAACCCTTCCAATCTGTGGGCTGTCCGTTAAGTTGACAGACAGTGTTGGGGACATAAGGCTCTGATTTCCTAGAAGCACTTATTGCTAATAATTTCTCCCTGGCTTAAGTGTGGTCCTCATAGGGAAGTAAAAAATCTTTCCAGCCTGTGTTCTGTCCAGAGTCTGGCAGGCAGTGCTGGGTTCATAAAGCTTTGATTACTCCGAGGACGCTTATAGCTAATAACTTTTATTAATACGGTTAAGACTAGAAATCTTTGCATTTCTGTCTCCCTCCTCCCTTTCATGTGACACACAGCTATCCTTTGTGGTATGTGGTTGATCATTTCCATTTGCCTCTGCCCTTGCTCTCCATCTCTAATGTAAAAATTTTATTTCCCCCACAGAACCTTTTAAGTTTAAGGAACTGTTCATGGTTTTGACAGTTTTCAATGCTGTTGTGGAGTATCAGGCCTCTGCCTGCATAGGCAGTTAATAAATTCAGGAAATTTGAGAAAGAATCCACCAGATAACATTAATCTCATCATTTAAAGGACTTACTGATGCACTGCATATGTGCAAGAAAATATGACCTTTACAGGAATATCTACTTGAAGTACAATAGGGGCAAAGCAGAACAGTCTATGTGTAACCAAACTATCTGTCACTCAGTACAGCTGTGTGCAACCCAATTAAATGAACACTGCCTGGTAACATCAGTACCAGCTTTAAATGCACAACTAGCCTTTTTTTTAATCTGTCTGATGAATAGACAGAATTAGGCCAAATTCAGGTAAGAAGTATTTACTACTGTAGGTTTTTGTGTAACATTCCTAAGTGCCAGGAAAGACAAGAAGGATTTTAGTTTGTTTATTTTTAAATCATAAATATGAACTGTAAATGCATCTGGGGACATGAAATAGACTCTTCTTGCTGCCACTAAGCCCCTGCTTTGCAGGTCTTGAGCCCTGCAGTTTCTGTCTGAGGGCATGTTCCTGAACTCAGATGTGGTGATACTGTTTCACACCTAATGACCTGTCTGGAGTCCAACTTTTACCAAAGCTTCCAAGGTGGGATTTTGAACAAAAATGCCTTCTTATTTCAAAGTAGTTCTTTGTGTTGTTAACTTGAACAGAAGACTCTACATGTGAATATTGTGAGATTTGCACTCTGTTTATGTATCTGATCATCCCCTAATGTGATACTTGTGGATAAACAGCATATGATACACAAAATGAGGCAGCACAGGTTGTCAAAGCACCGTGTCCAGATATTTGCAAAAAGTACTCTGGAGACTCTTTCTCTGTTTTTCTTTCAGACTTAGGAAAACAAGGATTATGCTGTGAACTACAGAAGAGACTTTGCTGATGATGGATATTTAATGGTATTTACTCTTTCCTAATGTAGATGGCATTCCTCTTTGTCTCCTGGTGACTTTCTAATGTACATAAATTATGTAATGATATCTATGCAGAACTCAGACTTCCTAACCCAAGCTTCATTGCTACAGGCTAAAGGGAATTCAGAGTAGGACAACTGGTATAGTATCACTTGAATTCCTATGAAAGTTAGATTTTAGTCTAGTTTTATAGGAATTTTTAGTATGTGATAGAAGTTGCATAATAGTCTATTTAATAAATATATCCATATTGCTATCCATTTTAATTTCAGGAGAATGTGCTAAAAAATTGGGTTGACATTTAAAAAGATTATCAAATCCCTTGTAAACCAGTGACTGAACCTTCAGCTAAGCATTCTTACTGTGAACCCACAGCCATAGATTTCCTTTCAATCTCTTAAACTGCTTGCAGGCACTTTGGTTTTCTCTTGTTTTATTTTTATTTGAGAAATTGTCTGTGGAGGATGTACTGGATGATCCAAGCTTCAAACAGATCTTTCACTTTGCCCCTTTCAGTCAGCCATCTCTGCAGTGAAATATGACTTGGCATCAGCTTATCAGACATATTTTCTTTTGACCTCTGAAAGATGCTGTCTGTGAACAAAAGTGTGTTTGGTGGTCATGCCTTCTGTGAGTTCCTCATGCTGGAATTTTGACTGTGCAGGCTCTGAAACAAATGAGCTCAGTGGGATGAACAATAAAAAACTCCAATTCCTGAAGTCACAAATCCCACCAGTCTCCTTTAGAAACAAAGTTTGCAACCTGTATGGTCGTTTGTTTGATATTTCAGTTCTTTGAAAGTGACCGTATCTTTGTCTGACCTTATCTTTGTCAGACAAATTATCATTCACCTAGTAAACAGTTAGGAAACCTCATCCAGAGAACCTACTTTGTACATGCACAGTGTAGTTCTGCTCTTCAGTGAAATGTTAAAAGATGTTATTTGGAATCTTCTGAAGAACAGTTAATAGGCTACTGGATAATGAACTAGACAGGATTAGTGCTAATAATTCTGTCACTTCGTCTGGACTATAGATTATACTTTTTCCCTCAGCACTAGAGGTTCTGGGACTTTCAAGAACTGTCATAGAATTTTGGACTAATGAACACCTCCCTAGAAGGAGAACCTTCTGAATTTGCTTCACACATCTTTCTACTTTAGAAGTGTCCTTGGGCTTACATGGATTTTTGCTTTTAAAACCTGTTTTTCTCTTCATCAGTACTTGGCTAAAAGAGTGGTTTTTATATTTAATGCACTGGCTTTTTTAAGACAAGTTAGAAGTGTATTTTCCCTGTTATGCTCCCCAATACAACCCTCTATTCAAGTTTCCAGTAACTACAAAGAAGAAATAATCGACTGTCTTAGATATGTATGTCTACAGCGAGATGAGTTAAATCCCATTGCTCCTGTCATTGCTGAGGCTCCACGCTGCCTCAAGCACCCATTTGAACTGTTTGAGCACCTCAGAGTCCAGCACAGAGCAATTAGGGTTATTTTGAATATGTTAAAGGGTGATGTTCTTATTTTTACTGTATGAAGGGTTAAGAAAAGATTCGATTATAAATAGCCTGTAAATGATATAATGAGAGCTGATTCTTCAGTGAACTATTTTTATATACATGGAACTTTCTTGATTATTAACAAGATATCATCTGAGAATATAGTCATATGGCTGGCTATAATACCTTGAATATAAAATAAAATTTTTAAGGTACAGCAATGCACATAACTCCTTGCCTAACTGTAAACACTCAAGTAGGTACATTTATGCCACAGCCATCTTAAATGCAGGTGCTTTAATTATTTTTACTAAACCAGGCCTACATGTATTTCCGTCAGTTTCCCAGTTTGAGTGTGAGCAACAAATGAACCAAGCAAAATATGGAAACCTGTACAAGAAAAAACAAACAAACAAACAAACAAAAATACCAGAAGAAAATAAAATTTTGGTCTGCATGAAATTGTTAAACAATCAAAAGGATGAAACAGGCAATTACTGATCTTTTGTATAGCTATTGTATGTAAAGAGGATTAGGTAATGAATAAAAGATAAATATTTCAGTTAAAAAAATAAAGATCTAAATTAAATTGGTAACTTATTACCATATGAAAGTTATTACCATGTGAAAGTTATCAGTTTGCATACTCCATACCAAATGTGCTTGAAGCATGATTGTCTGGAAGACTCAAAAATACATGATTGCACTGAAGAAAAAGCATTTATAATTTAAATGAACATAATGAGTGTTTGTACCTGTAAGTAGTCAATTTTGCTTTTAAGTAATTTTAATTATTAGAGTTAAGCTTACATTTCAAGGAGAATTTTGTAAAAACAATGGATGCAAATAAGATTATATATGGTATGTTAGAGTTAAGAAACATTAAGAGTTATTTATTAGTTAGAATTCTTTATACCTAGCAGTCTTAAAAATAGGTAAAACTTTTCTTTGTTAGTGACTGTCTATCATTAGCATTCTGATTTGTAGTCTTTCTCATTTCGTAGGTTTACGTTGGATATGTTAGCTCCAATATCACAACAATTTGAACCAATAATGAAATGAAGTGAGCAAACACAGCAGTGAGGATTTGAAATGAGAAAGAAATAAGACTTCACAACAGATAGTGTAATAGAAGTCCCATTAAAATCAATAGGCATTTGCACATGGAGTAACTCTACTGGAACAGGATTCTAAATAACCAAAATAATTTATTTGGCTAGAGAGTCAAATGAGCACCTATTAACTGCTATTCTGAAACAGTGAAGGGATTTTCCCAATAAAAATATAGAACACTTTTGGGTTTATATTCCATAGCTTACTCAAGAAAAGATTTAAAGTAAATTTTATTTGAACATCTGAGGAATTTTCAGATTTTGGCTTACAAATCACTGTAATCACTGGATTTTTCAGAAGTAGTTTGTTAACAGCTTTTCCTTACTCTAACCTGTAGAATATTTTGAGTAGTATATGTAAATATCTATGAAGTCTCAGAAAAGAACCAATATACTTGGCTTCTGCAGTACACATGTATTGAATAGAGGGTTGGGCCATCCTATTATATATAACTGCTTTGGGATTCAATCAGTTTTTCTGTCTGGGAGTTATTCATGACCTGATAATGATTCGTACATGAACGCGTGTTTTATGTAGTTCATCAAATAATCTTACAATCACATTAGGCTTGTGGAAATTTGCATGTGCTCCTCTGAGTATAATTTGCAGAATGAGATATTCATGTTGGTTACCCAAGTACACCCAAGTGTACATCCTGCTATTTGTTGGCCTAATGTCTGGAGACAAGATGACCACCCACCAGGGAGAGGGAGAGAGGGAGAGGCAGGGAGAGGGAGAGATAGGGAGGGAGAGGGGGAGAGGGAGAGAGAGAGAGAGAAAGAGAGAGAGAGAGACAGAGGAGAGCCGGAGCCATGGTCCTGGATCCTTGGCTAAAGATCCCTTTTTCCTGAGACAGCTTTCTGTTTGCAGAGAAGTGAGCACCACCACCACCAGCCCCTGTCTCTCATCCCTGACTGAAGGACAAAAGAGAAGACTGCATTGCCTGCCAGAGGGTTCCACCCCATCCTCTTCTTCGTCCTCCATCCCTCCACATGAGTGATTCAGCGATTCAGACTGCCTTTTGTCTTTAACAGAGAAACTGAGAGTTGTTTCGCTGCCAGGTGAGGCACGGCAGCGACCCCTGCTGTCTGTAAATATAATTGCACCAAAAAGGAAAAGAGACAAAAAATCAGTTTCATTTAAAGGGTTTTGTTCCTTTTTATTTATGGGTAGAGTGTTGTGGTTTGTTTTGTCCTAGTTTTCGATATATATATATATAGATATATAGATATATATATATAGATAGATAGATAGATAGATATAGATATAGATATAGATGTAATTAAGAACTGTTATCTTTCATTCACATACACTTCTCTGATTAAAACTCCTAAATTTCAAAGCTGTGGTAATTTTTCACCCTTTTTTTCTGGTCTTTTACTTGTCTTCTCAACTAAGACATGACCTTTCTAAAATCTCTTTAATAAGCCTTCTCTTGCCTAAATATAGAATTCAAATATGCAACAGCTTCAAAACACCTGAGTTATTGCTCTCTTTCAAGAGAGTGTACAAGTAGTCACACCTCAAACTATTTTCTTCATATCTATAAAACTTCGGTTTACAGAATTTCTTCAGGAAACGATGATTTAAGACCTCTCTGTCTATTCACCACTCTCTCCAATAACTTTTGAATCTAACTAGACAGTTTAAGTCAGATTAGAAAGAAGGTATGAAGTCGCAACATTTTTAACCTCCACTTCCAGTGAAAGAAAGCCTGGTAGGTCTGACATGTCCTCTGTGGCAGCAGCCAGCTTGCTGTCTTATGCATGCTGTTATACGTGATGAAAATAAGTGTTGGGATTTATCATGGTGTTCTGGGAAGGCTGTGAGGGCACTAGGCTTCATTTATTCCACAGTTGTTCGAGGTTTTATTGGTTTTGCCTTGTTTCTAAATGAAAGTTAATATTCTTGAGTGTTCATATGAATACAGGAACAAAGAAAAATCTTGCTTTACTGTGTGTTTCATGATAAAAATTCCTGCTAATATCACTAGTCTCCCAGTTATGATTTCAAGAAAAATGGGTGAAGTAAATATGTTGGCTAATGGAGTATGACTCCAGAAGCCAAGGGAAATGCAGGATACCTGAGAGATAGTGCTCAGATGTAAATCCTCCCTGCTAATGCTTATCCTTTGATACTGCACTTCTCACATTATGGGATATTTCTCACAATGGGATATTTCCAGGGGAAATCTAAACCCTGTTGTACTACTAGCAGAGTATTAATGAGGTTAGGAAAAAGACTTTTCAATTCTATTCAAGAAAGGAAAAGAGAGATAGAAAGTAACCTGTGTATTTATTCATATAAAACAAATTGTCACTGTAAGCAGAATTTTCACAGTAATCCATTTAGGATAACCATCATTTGAAACATATGAGCCCTCTGCAAAGAAAGAGAGCAGTGGAGAGTGAAGGCCTTGGGCTGAAATTCGGTTTCTGTTCTTGGAAAACACAATCACTTTTGGCTTCTTTCCTCATACCTTTCTATATGAATTTTGCTGGCTTAAGTTTGTATGAAAGTGGTAGTCCAACCTTCACTTTTTGGAAGGATGAGTTGTTCACAAAGACCAACACATTTTTGCATCAGTAGTTTCCTTCTTACAAGAAGAAGAAGTAAAAATAAAGTCCTCTGCAGCACACTGCACATGTATGTCTCCCCAAAACAGCAGCTGTTACATTTTCTTCATAGAAAGACATTACATAGGGAAAATTACAGAAAATAGAGGCAAGTATTTCAATAACATTTGAAGGTTTATAATAGCTTTGAAAAGTAGGTGATAGACAAGGAACATAGAGAAATGCTAACTACTCAGAAATATCTTAGGGAAAAAAGACAGTAATAGCAGGGGTTTGTAGAGGTTTGATTTTTAAAATATTAATTTTTAGTACTAATGTCTCTTACAGAAAATATATTTAAAATCATTATTGTTGGTTTACATTTAAAGGGATGACACATCTTCAAATCATTCTCTCTTGCATTCATCTGTTCTTGACAACATGATTGCTTGTAGTGACTACTTTCACTGTGGGTAGTTCTGATAAAGAATATAAATATCTACAAGGTACGTACTGCAAACAGATCCTTGGGTAACTAATCTGTGGTCCTGTGCATTGTGTGTGGTGGGTTAAATTGCTCAAGTAATCAAAAATCACACAACGAGAATGGCAAACTGCTTAACTAGTAAGTAGGAAATAACAATTAATTGCTGTGTATGAAATCACACCCCTTACCCTCTACCATACTATTCAGACCTGTAAACAAGCATCTCTATTTCCACCACCACCACTTTAAAGAACTGATTCCTGATGTTAAATGTTTCTTACTATCTTCTCTAAGAAGTGAGCATGTGTCTTGTTTATTTCTGAAGCAGAGCTGGACAGGAGTGATAATCATTGAGCTGTTGGTTTCCTTCATATGTATTTTCTTTAGCATCAGGAAAGTGATGTGAAACATAAAGTCATCTGATTGGCACTGCAATCTCAGCAGCCATCCTTGAAGGTGTTCCTCTATGTAGTCACAAAAAATGAGAAAGCACAAGTAATAAGATTACTTACATAGCTTAAGGATGCCTGCAGAAGGAGTAGTAGCATCTACTCTCTGCTTACAGCAGCATTTGTGTGATTTACATTCAGCAGACAGTGTCTACAAGACATAAACAGCCCAGAGAAGAGGACTTGAATTGAATGAAAGATTACTAAATGCTATTTTCACCCCCTCTTTGCATTTTGGACAAAAGGGAACTCTTTTTATGAATTTAAATTATCTCTTTACTATACAGCAAAATTATCTATCTAGGCTTCTGCAGTCATCAGCAGAGTTTTTTCCTGATTGCAATTCAGAGCCCCTTTGCTTTTTGCGTTGCGTTACTTTTCATTGACTGCTGGGAGAGCTTTGACAAATAATATATTTTCCAAAGTAGTTACTTGCAGACCCTCTCAACAAGTATCCAGGCTGGTGTGTTTAAACTGCACAGTGAATGACTATTGGATTTTACCACTCATAGGTATAGGTGGGATTGCTTGCATACTTGTTTGCCTTAGAAGTGCCAATTCCTTTTAGTGAGACAGTCTGGGAGCATAGAAAGCATCTGTCAAATTAGGAAACAATAAAACTTGTAAAAAAACATAGCTTGAAAATTGTACATGGAGTATCCTCAGGCTTTAGGGGCCTTCATGTTAGGCAGGTGTGAGTTAGGGTTTTCAGGACTGTAGCTTTGGATTTGGTACTTCTACCTTAATTCCGTAGTTGGAGCCCAATGTTGCCTCAGCTGACTTTCTGTGCTCTGATATTTTAAGTTAGCAGTCTAAATTTTAATGCTAGGATGTCTGGACCTGAGTCTGAAACCAGTAAGTATTATTTTATTTCTTTAATATTTGTTTCATGGCTGCTGCTATAGATGTACCTAATTGTGGGATAGGTTCTTCAGCTCCTAGTCATGCTCTGGGAAGTTGAGAGGAAGTTGATAGGTATTGTGATATGCTATGCTCTTTGCTGTAACATAGTTTATCTTCTGCATATGAAACAAGACAGACATTCCAAACAAGGAAAGGAGAGGGAAAGAAAAACTTGTTAATTTGAGGCTTGCCAAGAAAGTCAGATAAGTGAGTATATTAAATTAAAAAGGACAAAACTAATAGGGAAAGACAATGGATTTTTAGTGTTCTCAGAGGGCATTAAAGCAGTAGAAGTGAAAAATATAAAATTGTAAGAAATGCTCAAGATTCTCTTCAAAATATTATTTGGTGGTAAAAGTGAATACATATCCACAATTCTTGCTTTCAATAGCAGTAACCTGAAAAGACCACCTTCTGTTTCTGCAAGCCTTTAGAATGCTCTTTCTCTTTGCAGCTCCTTTCCTTTTATACACTTCGATACAAAATCAACACCTGTGGCTGCTTGCAGTGTGGTTTGGTGGCTGTAGACTCCTCATCAGTTTGTGATCTTTTTTTCAAGAAATGACATTTTACATCTGTCCCAGGGGCTAGGACTAGTTTATCACTATGTGAGTATAACCAAAACTGTGTATTCTACACCCTCTATGTAATTTCTGATTAACTGTTAATAATGGATCATTTGCAGCAGCTGCCCAGGGCACACCTGACACCTCAGGCTACAAGCTGGGTGTTAAAGAACCCTGTGAAATAGGGGAGTGTTTCCATTTTCACATCAATGACAGCCATGAAAACTCCCCTCTGGGGATCCATTAGCATCTTCAAACCCAGCCTGAGGGGTCATCTCTGCTAATGGGTCATCAGAGATTCCAAAAATATACCATGACTCAGAGAGTTAAAGCACCCTCTATGGATTCCCTGCCCTGATGGAGGTACTGGACATTCCCCCCTGAACCTGAGTGTATATAATCTCAAGGTTTCGGGACTTCTGGTACCACTCATTGGATCCAGAGGAGGACCAGAACCTCAACAGGACTGCAGCTGCCCCTTTCGACAAGACTGTGACCATCATCCTCACCAAAAGGTTTTCCTTTCCTTTTACTTTGCACTCAGGGGGACCATGCGGTGCTCAGCACAGGGGCTAATGAACACCCTTCTGTTCATGTCCCAAGGTGCTGGGTTATACATCTGGTTTTTGTGGGCTAAACCAATTTTTTTCTCTGTATCATTGTATTGTAATCTTTTTATTAAATTGTAACTCTGACTCATAATCTCTCTATAAGTTGGGTTCACTTCTTCTGCCAGTCTATCTTTAAACCAGCACAACCTCTGAATGGTGTCCTGCTGGAATTTGCTCAAACCTCCAGCCGGCTGCTGGTTATTCTGTACATCTAGAGCTCTCCTGTCAGTTTGGTGGAGACTCAGGTTTGTAACAACTGTGCTTTGACTCCCTTTTCACTAACTGACAGCTCTTAGGGTCATGCATGCTCAAATGGAGCAGTGCAGTCTGGCTTTTATGTCACTCAGCAAGTTATACCAACATGGTATTCAAGTAGTATTTGAAAAAGAGCAAACTATTTGGTTCACATGCATTACAATGATGCCTTGGGATTTTTCTATATTTGTAGATTTTAATATTTTATATATTTGTAGTTTCTCACACTTGAGGTAGCAGCTAACAGTTTCTAGCAGTTTCTCATGGTTTGTGCCACATTCTTGAAATTCTGTTTGACAGTCTTGTCAAGGAACAAGATTTCAGCAAGGACATCTTGTTTGGGCCACATGCACCTGGAAATCATATTGTAGCCAAAACAATATAGAACTGTCCAGAACCCTTGGAGGCTCTCCAATGTGGTACCAGTGGCAAAAGTTTTTTGGGTTGGATGTACCCATTAGATATGATAATTAAGTAGTATTGTAAATTTGTAAGAATCCTATTCTCTGTGGGCACCTATATACTCCATGGATCTGAAAGCTTTCATTAAAGAACTGCTCTCTGCTTTACCTATACTAATATTGTCTTGAAAGGGTTTTCCCCTCAGTTTCAGGCAACAGCAACACTGTATGCTGAATGGGACTTGGAACTGGCTGTCCCTCTTTGATAGGTCCCTCAAGCTGAGTGCTCCATCACGCATGCTGTGCTTGAAGGGACAGTGTGGTGACAGACCTAGACAGTAAAGGAAAATAGCTGCTTCTTTCACAGATGGGTATAAAAATCACAGGATAAACTGTGCTCAAAATGAAGTTGTAAAAACTCAAGAGAAAGAAAATAGGTGCAATGAAATAGCAATTCTTTCCTTGTACACCCTTCTCCTATTGTTTGGAACTGCAGGAGGGAGTGTTTAAGATCCCAGACTTAGACAGCAGGAATATTGATATGTTGAAGTATGATTGTAACTGGAGAGGAAACTTTTAAATAATGCTTTGGTTTAAAACTAAAAATATGACTTAATGCACTTTGTGGTGTGTGTATCAAATCCTTATATCGTCTCTCAAGCAAGACTCCAAATGAAGACCTGTATAGAGAATTTCTATCTCTTGTATTTTCAGCTGATTTTTAGAAGCTAACTACAGGAAAATAATTGAATGGAATGTGATACACATATCTTAAAACAAAAGGTTTGGGGTTTCTGTTTATTACTAGGTATTTAGGAAAGAATAGACTTTTAATTTACAAAAACTTCAGAACTCAACAGACATGAATAGAGAAGTGTTTGCCCTAAAATAGTATTTTTCCATGAAAAATAAACAGATTTTGGTTGTTTACCTGTGTAGTTAATCTGCTTGAATTGTGCCGCTTCATGTATCAGTGTAACTTCTTTTGTTGGTCACAGGCAGTGTTGGTAATGATAATAAATGAATAGCCTCATGAGAAAATACCAGACACTATTGTGTCAAGTTCAGAACCTGAGCAGTGACAGAGGTCCAGACTTCCTGACATAGGCTTTGGAAGGGGACTTGAGCAGATCAAAGAAAGGGAGCAAAGTCATTTGAAGAGGGTGAAAGAGAAAAGAGACCAAAAAAACCCACCTAGTTTTGTGAAATTTCTAATTCTGCTTTGCAAAGTGTTGTTTGCACAGCAGGGCTGCTGAACCACATGAAGTGCTTTAGTTGCTTTGCTCTAGTACAGTCTGTCTAGCAATTATAGAAACCAGCATACCATAGATTAGAAGTCATACATTAAACTAAACTAGACATTTCAATAGGATAAAATGGTAAAGATCCAAGATTTTGTAGAGTTAGAGCCAAGATTTTACAATTTTGACAGGTCATGTCACTGAACAAAGTAAACGCAGAAGTCCAACATGATGAAGACACTTCACCCTGAGGGATGAAGTCAAGAGACCGCTACCCAAATTTGAAGCCAAAAGGAAAGCTCTGCCCAAGATTTTGCCCAGTCATTAATATGGAAATTACAATGTGGTAACTATGAACTTAAGACTATAAATGGCTTATTTTACACAAACAATTTAGGCAAGTTTTTGCCCAGTATGAACTGGCTTGCCTCCAACGTTGTCAATAAATACCTTGCTGCTATTAGAATACAAAACTTTCTCTTAGTAGTTATTTTTTACAGCATTTTTCGCTATCAAGGGTATCTGAAATGCTGTGTGTAAAATGAGTCTGAGTTGCTGTTGAAGCTGAGTTTCAGATTGGGGGGGAGGATGGAAGGGTTCATTTGAAAGATCTTCTATATCTTTCCCTAGAGCTGGGCAATACATGCTGAAGCGATAGTTTTCTGTGGAGAGGTGATGTTTATTGTTTCCAAAAGACAAATGCTTTTTAACAGAAGTCAAAATAAATCCCAATTAGGAGTAAGACATGTTATACTGTCAAATAGATGTTGCTTTTACAGCCCCAACAACCAGGTGAGCCTGGTGGCTATGGCCCTCAGGCTGGCTCTTCCTCAGTGGAGAGCCCAAAATAAGCTGCAACTCCTTTCCCATCTTCCCAATAAAAGCATAAAATTATTTTTTTGTGTAGACCAAACAAAATGCAATTATCTTAGGGCTGCTGTCAAACACTTACTAAATCGACTGATAAATACCTCCACCCACCCCAATGAAATTTCTGTCTCCCTCCTCAAACTTTTGGATTCTCTCTCCATTTCACAGAACAAGTAAAAAAGTTTTCACCCATAATGTATTTAACAAAACAAACAAACAAAAAAAACAACAACAACAACAAAAAAGTTTGACAGTGAATTTATATTTTCCATAGAGGAGCGTGCCTACAAGTTGGGGATTAGTCATTTAAGCTTTTCGTATGCAATTTAAATTGCAAATATAAACTATCAAAAGGAAACACCTGTACATATTAAATCAGGCAGTGCTGATTTTCAACCAAATCAGTAATTTGTAACAGGACAATGACTTTGTACCATCCAATCAAGACAAATAAGGAGTATCTTATTACTATCATAGAAGCAATAAAAAGGCTTGCACAGCATTGTTTAGCTAATTTGTCTTTCATTCTGCACCATAAAGATAACAAAGTGTGGTGTTCTCTTAGAACATTGTTTTACTCCCTCTATTTTTCATCACTATAGTCTGAAGTATATTGTTTTTTAATTTGCCGATGGGAACCATCAATTAGAATTAGCTTGAGTGTTGTGGGAGGATAAAAACAATAGATATGAAGGGAACAGAATATTATCTAGCATAAATTAATGATGCATTTATTGTGCATCTCATTAACTTTATGCAAGGCTTACAGTTGTATTGAAAGTTGGGAGAGTAGGAGGATTTGGTTAGGGAACCAACTAATTATAGTCACTCATCTTAGAATGAAGGACACTATTTCTTTAATAAAAATCTGATTAAAAGAAGCAATATTTTTCCAAAAGTCAACATCTTATGTACAGGTGGAGCCTATGCACCCATGTAATTTACTAAGTCTGTCTAAGCCTTGTAAAACTTTCTGTGGAAAAAAATACCATCCCCCCCAAAGAAGAAAGGCCTTATAGCTTCTATAACTTTTAAAAATGCTTTGTGTTTGGAATTCTATAAGCTTATATATAAGCACTTGAAACTATTTCCATTAAAAAAAAAAACAAAAAAAACTTTCCCTCATGTGTGGCAGAGGACCTACAGTATCAGAAATGAAAAAAATCTTGTAAGAAATGGGCTCGCGAATATGATGAAGAAGCAAGTCCAAATGCCTTAAAACCAGAAGCTTTTACTGTTGTGTACGTATATGTTAGAAAATGGATTCCTTGTTCTTTTTTCCCTGAGTCACTGTCTTCTTCCCAAAATCCCCTGAGAAGCCCCTTATCTCACCAACCAGGACTGCATGAGTTTGTTCTTGAAAAAGTTTGTGTAAGTTTCTTTATTGGCCCCTATTTTACTCTTTCCTATTGGTTGTTATCCCTGGTTTCTTATTGATTGTAGCTAGAATCCCACCAAAACCTTTAAATATCTCTACCCATGTTAATAAAGCTCTCTCTGGTTCCTCTCCTGTGATCTCTGTGTGGCTCTTCTGGGGCATCTTGGGGGCCACGTGGTGGGGGACAAAGGGGGAGCACATCCCCTCCAGGTAACAGGTTAGCTCCCTGGACCTGGGTGCCCCTCAACTGTTGCACTCATGTATTCAAACCTTTTAATAAAATTTACTATGGTAACATTTTCATTATGCTGGTTTTCTACTTCTTTAATCAAGGCAATGAAGCCAGACATCAAGCTACCATCACGGACAGCAGTGAAAACTTGTTGCTTATCAAAGACTGATAATATCCTTGTGTCTTAGTGTCTGATCAAAACTTTTTTCTTTGTGGACACATGGAAGGATCCTGGACATTGAACTCTGTAGGACAGTTAGAAATAGGATTCCTAAGAGTCTGTGTTCCAGATGGTTAGGAACAAGGATGGATGCAAACAGACTTTTTATTTTCATGTACAAATATGTTTAATGCGTATATAAATATAGGTAGATATATTATTAATTCTATGTCTTGGCATTTTAAGAGGCCTCAAATAATAATATTTTTTTAAATTTGAATTTTCTTTAAGGACAATAAAATTGATTCTAAGTGTTGAATTGTGGGGGGTTTTCTTGCACAGAAATGGCTTGATAACCAATGGAAAAGTTATTACCCAGCTACAATGTGTATCCTGTAAATCACTAATAATGTGCCATTCAGAATTCTTTAATGTATAGTGGGGCTTAATTTAATCTTAAGAAACAGCCAAAATTTTTGAAGATCTATCATCCACTTGCAATAAAAGAAGAAAAAACCTGTGTAATTAAGTCAGCTGAAATGAATTAAAACAATCAGATGAATGTAGAGCCCTTCCTGCCATCTACTATACAGTAGGTAATTTTTAATTAATGTTTAAAATGCATTCACTTTTATGTAATATTTAATGTATATCTATAAGCAAAATACGTAATCAAACAGTAACATGAATGATTTCTCCATTAAAGAATATGCCCTCTTAAAAGTATGGGAAAGAGGAAATACAAACACACAGGTTGCTTTGTTCTTTTTTATAATAAAAAGAAATCTTATTTGTTTGACCTTTAACTAAATTAAAATTTTATGTGAGATGAGAGCATCAGAGTAATTGGGGTAGTAATATTTTTTAAAATGAAAATTGCAAAACAAAGTCTAAAGTAGGTGACAATTCCATGCAGGCTGACAGTTTCTGAGCATTGCTTTTGAAATCCAATAGTTTTGCCAGATCTCTGACTCAATGATAAAGAAAACAATTGCCTCTCGGTTGAGAATGATTTAATCAGGACTGTAAAATTTCAGTCTGGCTTACCCAAAAATAGGCTACCCTTTGTAAAGCCACTTAACAAATTCCTTAGCTATAATTAGATTTATTTACCTATTCATTTGAGTGTTACAATGTAATTAATTTTATTTTTTTAAAATAATCCTCATCAGTTTTCTGGATATACACAGTGTAATTGTTTTAATAAAAGCAACAGAATAGAATCAATTTAGCCATGTGTGCTACATTTATCCCTCCTTTTGGGAGGAAAAGAAAAAAACACCCCTGAAATATCCCATCAGGTTATTTTCAAGGAACACAATACAGGTTTGTATCGCCTAAATTAAGTCTAAGCATGTATTATTTTCCCCTCTTATCAGGAGACACTTTCGCAACACTGACTCTGTGAATGGAGTGTGAAAGATCTTGAAGCACTGCGTGAATTTTTATTATGTTTTGCAGTACTTCTGAGGTTTATTGTTGTATCTCACAAGCTAAATACTGTACAAATCTGAATGAACAGTCTTTTTCTTATTGGATTTCTTGGTGGTGGGAAAGAATATGCTAATTTTGGGGATTTTGTGCTGATTATGCCCTGAAATTCGATGAAAAATAAGGCTTATATTTAAAAAACCCAAGAGAACAACAACAAACCCAAACCACTAAAACCCAATCAACCAACCAAACACTGGGGGGGGGGGG
>JAWWEV010000134.1:6179560-6212021 GCA_035583235.1 Hafferia zeledoni
CCCCCCCCCCCCCCCCCCCCCCCCGCCAAAAAAAACACAAACCATAAAAACCAAACAAAAATGAAACAACAAACAGGTGTAGGCATTTGTATTTTACTTTATAGCTGTTGTAACTTTTCTGATTGCCTTACCTATTTTGTCACTTTAGGGAGTCTGCTTGATCTAGGAATCAATCGTATGGACAGTCTTTTAGAAGGAGTATTGAGTATGGGCTTTGTTCTTAATGACGTGTGTATAGGGTGCTCTGTCAATTGTAATTCACAGCCTTGGGAAGAAACTATAAAAGTGTAGGAACTAAATTTTAGTACTATGATCCAACCTTGAAAATTGTTTTAAATTATTTTTTTCTCCAAAAGTTCACCTACGGGACAGAAAAGCCAACCTGTAAATGTTGTTTTAAACTTTTTTAAAAAAATGAAATATGAAAGGAGTTCTGTTTTGATAACGGTTTGTGTAGAAGAAAGAGAATAAATAATGAGATCTGAGCTTAAAGTGACAGCCTTAGATTCAGTGTCTTTCCAGGAATGACAGGCAACACTGACTTCTTGCTATTTACTGACAGAGGAGGCTGGGGACCATTTCACCATGGTTTTTCACAAACTGAAGCAACCTTGGTTTGATCATTAATAAAGCAGTGATAAATGTCTGCCAATGCACACACTAATTTGAGCAAATGGCTACATATTGATAGAAAAGGTGGAAGGAAGCAGCAAAAATGTTAGAAAAATTTATCTTCTTTAGTGAGTAGGTATAATTGCCTGCAGATGTTCAGGTGAACAGTGCTGAATACTGAAGGCAGTGGAAAAAAAGATTCCAATCCCATACCTTTTACAGAAGACTGATAAAACTTGCTCCCTCTTGCAACTAAAGAAATTTAGTAAAAGATGGAAATGCCCTTTGCCCAGGTAAATCACGCTGGCTTAAAGAAAACAAAATGAGATTGTGTGTGAATTTTCCTGGTTGAGTTGTATGAATGTGACTTTAGAGATGGCATTGACAGGATATTTCACCTGGGTCTAAGAGTTCATAGGCATTTCCCTGTTACTGGGTTAAAAGCCAGACTTTCTGCATAACAGAAATTTATTTTTCTTGTTTGTTTGTGTCTGCCTGTTTATGTAGAGAAAGTACTGCTAACAAAGTGTTGTGTAGTGCAGAAGATCCTCACCCAGACCTGGTACATGTTTCTGAGTGCCACCTGCTGGTTTTAGCCCGTCAGGATGTAGAGATTGTTCTAAAAGTGTGTGTACTGTTGTGTCAGGTGCCAGTTCCTAGATGCAAATGTAGAGAATACAATTCTCTCATGCCTGACAGCTGTCTTGGGGACATCCAGACAACAACTTTGTATGCATTCCAAGGCTTTCCTGGCATCCATGTTTCACTGAATGAAATTCTAGTTATTGCTTCTCATCTTTGCTCTGCTATTCTATGTGACAGAAAGATGCAGTAAGAGAAACAAAACAAAACAAAAAAAGGGCTCGTTATTCTGGCTAGGAACAGTTCAGCTTGAATGTATGCTGCCTGCATCGATGTGTGAGAGTGCTCTTGGCAAACTATCTGCTCTTGTGCCTAGGTATAACTCAGGAAAATAGACAGTAAAAGTCATGAACAGGTTAATGCATCTCTAAAGGACTTTGCTTTCAGGATTCCATCCATTATTTGTGCATGGCATGTGTGCTCTGTTTGAAAGGGGAGAGAATAGGCACATCCTAAAATCACATCTTCTGAAATCTAGGTCTGTGATAACTATTTGTCTACTGCTTCAGTTGTAACAACACAACTGAGATGTTGACAAAACAAAATTCAGATTACCCCTTGTAACAGTCTGTTCTGAACACTGTGTTCCACTATGGATGGGAATTGTCATGATGTAAAGCATTTGTTTATTCTCCTGATTCCCATAGAGAGCAGGCAGGAATAAAGGGACTAGTAACTCAAATCCACCAGATTTCCATTTACCAACTGCCAGGAGACAAGCTGTCTCTCACGGTGTCATTCTCTGAGGAAGCCTTCATGTGGTCTGTGACATGCATTACACATGTGCCTGCACAGTCAGTCACTCTAACCCAGAGAGGCACTCATCACTTCCCGAGACATTCGATGAATTAGACGAACAAATTCAAAAATATAAAATGTTGGAATCGAGTGAGCTATGGATAACTAAGCAAGCTCTGGTAATTTAGACAAGCGTATACTAAACCCTAGATTATTTGTTTTGTGATTTTGTATTTTTGCAGTTCCTATTCAGATATCTCTCTTTTGAAACCATTTGAGAGATAAATTTCTTTGGTTTTAAGTACTGAGGATTTAAAATATTACGTGGTTTGGGTTTTGTTTGTTGAGATGGGGGGTTTTGTTTGTTTGTTTGGGTTGGTTTTTTTTTCCTTTTTGTCTTGTTTTTGGTTTTCGGTTTTGGTAACTAGAAATTTTTGGGATTTGCTGTTGCACTTCTTGGATCTTCCCCAGAGCCAGGAAGAGAGAGTGCATGGCCCTGCGGCAGTCCCAAGGCATCCTGCCTGAGTTTTTTTCTGGGATCCTCTGCTGGTTTTGACAAAAGTTTTATCAAACTAGGGATGTCTTGAGTGAAATATTTCAGGGTTAGTTCATCAGCATTTTTTCATAAAAATTTTCCTGAAGTTAAAAACTAGCCTGGTTTACAGGGGAAGAGTAAGCAGCTGTAATATATAGTGAAACAAAGGGGGGGAAAAAGAAAGTTCATAGCAAAGAATAGACAAATATGAATGAGAAGCTAGGAATTGAAGACATTTGTAAAGGAAGCAGAAGGACTCAAGAAGAAACTTATGGTCATTTGATTAAGGACTTCTAAAACTTTTTTAAAGTGAAAGAAACACTAATTGACTTATTATGTGGAAAAGACAGAAATGCAGGAAAAACAGAGGTAGTCAACAAACATTTCTGTTACTTGGTTAACCAACTGGTTTCTGAATTCTGTGCTAACCTCTCCACCTTTTTTCAGCTAAGACACCTAGTTTGCCAGCTAAAGGGTATTCAGTGATCTCCTCTGCATGGATTTAGGTGGCACAGAAAACAGTGCTACCAGGGAAACTTTAGATTAAGCAGAAGGGGTAAGCAGAAGCAGAGGAGCTGTAAGGTGGTAAATAATGAGGAGAGGAGAGGAGAGGAGAGGAGAGGAGAGGAGAGGAGAGGAGAGGAGATGAGAGGAGAGGAGAGGAGATGAGAGGAGATGAGAGGAGAGGAGAGGAGAGGAGAGGAGAGGAAAAAAATTACTTAAGATTTTGGATTTTCAAGCCTTCATTTTGAACAGATTTTCATTTGTACATAGAGATTTTTCTCCTTAAGCTCCCACATTGCTGCTGTCCATTCAAATCCCTGGGTTCCTTAGTAGCCTGCACACTGGGAAGCAAACAGCTTTGCCTTGTCTATGTTCTTAAGACTGATATTCTCCCTTTGAAACACTTTTTACTCCTGAGCAGGGATCTAATCTACTGCTCCCTTATTATCTCACTGCCTTTTCCAAGTGGGGCTTGTTACAGGTTAATGTGTAAAATTCAAAGTTAATGCTGATTCAGAATGCTCTGCTTGGTTTTCTCTGGAAAAGGAACAGGGTGATAGCCATGTGATGATGCTGAAGCTGAAATACCTTGTTTCAGCAATTAATGAGGATGAAAATGGGCACATGCTGCTAACCTTATACCTTTTAAAATCAACATTTCTTTATAGTATGTCCAAATGTTAGAGAAAAACTATCCCAGAGGATATTTTCTTCCAATAAAATTGGCGCTGGAAAAATCTAGAAGATGAGAAGAAATCTATTGCTGAGGGAATATTTTGAAAATGTGAAAGAGGTGACAATGGTAATTATAGGCCTGTCAGACTGACATCCATCTTAGGCAAAATAATGGGACAGCCGATATGGGATTCACTTATAAAGAATGAAATAAGGGTAATAATAGTTGTTAAACTTGTGGAGCACAGATACAGTAAAGCTGTTATGACACCCTTTTGATGAGATTACAGTTTGGGTTGATAGATCTAAGAAAGCTGTTGTTGCAGGGAGGCTTTTTTATGGCAAAGGGGGACTTGGTAGAACACAGAATTTTGATTAAGCAGCTAGAATAGTACAAAGTTATCCCAGCACACGCTGCATGAATGAAGAGTGGCTAAATGAGTGATGAGTAATCATCACATAGGCAGAGGTGTTATGGTATTAGGAATGGCCAGGCAGTGTTCCAACGCTAGTCAGTGGCCTGGAATAAACACCATCCATAATCACACAAAATGCAGATGATTCTCAAGTACTTTAAGGATATTTTGCAGCCATCTAATAGATCTAGATATATCTACAGTTCCACTAATCTTTCTGGTAATTCTGTCAAGTAGCATCAAGTTCCTCTTGCCAATTTAAAAATACTGCTTTGTAAAAGTGTGAATTCTAAAATAATATTTACTACTGCTACCTGTGCCATATTAATATACTGGTTAATTTTAGAGATTCTGTGTGTTTTTTCACCCTGATTTTCTCCATCTAAAAAATTTTCCTCCTTTGTAAAATGTATTGAGATCTCCTCATGAGGAGATGGTCTCTGTTCAATAATATTGCAAGAAGAAATAGTTCACCTGATGCTGTAGCATCAGGTTTTAGAGAACTTGCATTCTATTCAACCTTCAAAGACATTTTTCTTGTCCATATAATCATAGTGCTTTTTCTAAATTGCATAGAATTAGGATTCTGGGAGTACAGGGAGTGTGAGACTTCCTGGAGGTTAAAAGTAATTTCTAAATATTTTCTAAATATTCTAAATATTTTGTCTGCACAATTGCTGATCTTTTTGATCAGTTCAGTGCTTTTGTTGTTGAATACCACTTTATGGAACAATTGCATTCCTTCTCAGTGAATCACAGAATCACAGAGTATTCTGAGTTGGAAGGGACCCACAAGGATCATCGAGTCCAACTCTTAAGTCAATGGCCCACATAGGGAATTGAACCCATGACCTTGGCATTATTACAACCAAGTTTTAACCAACTGAGCTAATCTCATTTATGCAGGTGAACTATATTCCTTATTTCAATCAGCTAAGTAGATATAAAATTATTAACATTAAAAATATCTTACTGAACCTTAATTATTCATCATTCTTTTCAAATATTTAGTGAATATACCAGCTGTCTGTATTATATTTGCTCTGTCAAAGGCTGTAGGGGAAGTAGCCAAACATTATAATAATTCCAACTTGTATATTAGTATTCTTATGTTTTCTTATCAGTCTTTTTGTTCATTCTGCACTTACTAGCTATGAACATCTAAAAATGTCTCTATAATGAATTGTTGACTTCCTACTGCTGTTTATTTTTTGGCAGTTCAGTTTAGAGGTACTGTGCTGTAGATTGGCACATCTCCTTCTTTTCTTGTTAGCAGGGAGTCTTTAGGATTTCCTTTCTCTGCTTTTCTTAATAATCACAATATCTCAGTTTCCCAGTGAGACTCAACCTAAGATTGAGGGGAAAATTAGACTCACATCAGGCAGGCTGTTCTTATAATAATACTGAAGATAAAAAATTAGACATTCCTGCTCTACATATGGTTTCAATTATTGTAGCTTTTGGAATCTAATTAAAAAAAATACACTTATGAATTGAACTGAGATTGAAAAATCTGGTTTATCTTTTAAAATAAAAATATTGTAGTCCAAACATGCTTTAAATAATTTGCTCTGTTTAAAAAGTGTAATAGGAACTGTTTATTGAATAAGAGGTTGTGAGACTTATTATTCCTAAATATGTAGATTTATAAATTTCTTATGTATCATTGAATTCATATTTATACCATATGGGCTAAATAAGGAAAATGTTTTGTAGATATTTGTTCACCAAACTTATCACTAAAGGATCTTATTTTAGCCTTTCTGCTTTCATCGTTTTGGAGTTACTGAGTTAGTGCATGTAAGTATATAACCTAAGATCTAAGATTAAATATTTTCTTTGGAGTACAATCAAATGTATTGTCTTCATATGTCTGTATGACATTTTAGTTTCTAGAGTATCATCTTAATTTGCCACCAGATTTAATATAACTTTGAATCCAAACATATCTTTAACCAAATATCAGTTTAATTTGTTCTTGTTGTATGGTTGAAGAATCTTTTAATTAAAGATCATCAAATAATGAAAGAAAAGAATAATTAAGTTGATTATAAAGGGATTAAACAAAATTGTTTAAAAGTTATTTTACTTTTACTTTATGTCTTGGAAATGAAAGAAGTAAGGGATTTTAATAAGAAAGTTGCATAATGAATAATCAGTGTAATATACAAAATAGTGCAATAAAATACAGCGACAGAAGTTTTTTGGGTAACTCACAGATGTTATTCCGGTGTAACCTTATGTGGAAGGTGATGTAAATTTTTTCTCATTTAAAATTTTCTGGTTTCCATCATATTGTAAACTGTAAAGTGGTAAAGTTAACTGTAACTGCCTGTATGAAACACCAAATTTTATTGGTGATTACACTTCATGTAGCAGGAAGAAATTTGCAGTTCATACATATAGAGGTGAACAAAGAACTACATCAGACTGGGAGGGAACTGGAGCAGATTAATTAGGTCACTGAGCAGCTAGTCAGGGACTAGCTTTCTGTTGTGCTTACGCACTTACGCTGTCCTCAGAGCCTTTGCAGATGCACTGAGCAGTGGCCCAACTCTGCTCCCATTACACTACGTGATAAAACTTCCAGCTGAAGCAAAGTTAGGCCACTACCATGCATATCTGAAAACCCATCCAAAGTGTTCATCAGTGGTTACTCTGGAGCATGGATAATTAAAAATATTTGCTGCTAAGGGTATGAAACATATTCCTCAAGAAAGTTCTACGTCCACCAGTTAAGCATATAAATATAGTTATTTTAATACAGCAGGCTTGTCTAGTACTTTATATTCAATACAGTAAAATTTGAGAGATATTCCATCTGCATTTGCTAGTGAAAGTGCATGCGCAGCATAGATAAAAGGTAAAATATTAATTCTTTTTAAATACATGCAATTTTCCACCTGAGAACAGAAAGACAGAAAAATGCTAGTCATGTAGCTTAATGCACTAATAGAAAGGCACTGCGCTACCACCCTAACAGAAGAGGTATAAAAGCTGATTAGAATGTTTATAAGTGGTAACTTGTAAACAATCCAGACAAAGGAACATGTCTTTAGGTTTTTGTAATGTATTGCATACGTTTACAGTTCTGTAGGTTCTGTAAGTAATATGGTTATTACTTAGAACAAATTCCTTAAAATATGAAAATTCCTGTTAATTTACAATATATGGCATAGCTATGGATTTGTTTGGTTGGTTTTGGGTTTTTTTTCCCCCCCCACTGGCTGCATAGCTGACTCCATTATTAAAGATGGAAGAGAGGAAAATTTTAGTTTTCTTGGTAACTCACAGCTGGCCAAGTAGAACTATCTCCTTATATTTATCCTCTGAAATTAACTTGGAAAAATGCTTATTTCTATGCATTACTCCATGGTGTTGCATGGAATAATGTGCTGATAATGATGGTGTACTTGTGTCCTAGTTCACCAGCCAGGACCAGTTTATCACTGTGCGGGTGTGACTAAAGCTGTGTATTCTACACCCTCTATGTCATTTCTCATGAACTGTTAACAACAGACCACCTGTAGCAGCAGCTGCTCAGGGCACACCTGACACCTCAGGCTACAAGCAGGGTGTTAAAGAAGCCTGTGAGATAGGAGCTGTGATAACTCCCCTCCAGGGAGTCATTAAGCACCTTGAAACCCAGCCTGAGGGGTCATGTCTGCTAATGGGCCATCAAGGATTCCGAAAATATCCCATGACTCACAGAGTTTGATCGTCCATTGTGGAACTCCCTGCCCTGGGGGAGGTACTGTGCATTCCCACCTGAACATGAGGGTATACAATCTTGGGTCTTGGAGAGTTCTGGTACCACTTGTAGGATCCAGAAGAGGACCAGAACCTCAACAGGACTGCAACCACCACTCTTGACCAGACTGCGACCATCATGGGCACAACAAATTTTCTTCTTTTCCTGTTACTTTGGACTCAGAGGGACCATGTGGTGCTCAGCACAGGGGTCAACGAACACAGTTCTGTTTGTGCCCCAGGCTGCTGGGTTACACTTCTGGGGTTTGTGGGTTGGAACCAATTTTTCTTTGTATCATTACATTTATTGTAATATTTTTATGAAATTGTAACTCTGACTTATAATCTCTTAAACCAGCACAACCTGGCAATGTAACAATAGTCTTTCAATAAATCTGCTTGTATCTCAAGAAATAGCCATTTAATTTCAGGCAAATGTGCCTGGAGATATTCAGTTCATTTAGATTTGTTAAAGACAGTACCACAGACTTTAAGTCTGAGGGTTTCCAGGTGACAGTTTCAGGACTGCTGTGTTTTTTAAAGGGACAAATTAAAATAGAACTGTTTAGAAGTCATTCTGACAATATATTAATTTTATTGAAAACCCACATCCCTCCACATATTCATGAGACTGAGGGAAGGAAACTTCCTGGAAATGCAGTAGTAACTAAGTTTTCTTTGCAGAAGTTGTTATTTCTAAGCATTTAAAGTGGTACCTCACATCTTGTAAAATTATGAAGAAGTGATTCCCCTTCGTGTTGAGAAAATGTCAGCTAGAGAACAATCCAATGAGGAAAATTAGCGATAACTCTGTCTGTGGGCCAGAATTCAGAATCTCTGGTATCACAAGAACACCATTGTTCTATTAATTGTTAAGTAGCTCATAATAGACTCTTCTCAGTTTTTGGGGGACTAAACATCAAAAGAAAGTGCAATCAGATGTATTAGGTGGCCTATTGGCTGCCTGGACTGCCTGACATCCTCACCATTCTAATTATACTACAATATCTTAAGACTATGCCATTTACATGTTCATTTTCATGCTGTGCCCTGCAGATTCCAGCAGGTGTGAATCTCTGTAAATGTCAATAGCTTCTGGTTTCTAATCCCACCACAGCTCTGATGGTCCACCCCAGAGAACACCTAATTGTGACCAGTGATTGTCAAAGCTGTCACTAGACCAACTAGTAATGGTCAGGATGTTTATCTCTTCCTTATAGCCTTGACGAAAAACATTTTTTGAACAATATGCTACTGATTATCCTAATGGGTTAGGTGTTCTGAGGGGAAGGTTCTGGAACTTAGCTGCAATTGGGCAAGGGTAGGGACAGAGTGAGCAACTGGCAACCAGATAGCCAATAGGGAACAACTCATCAAATGACAGGAGAACTAACCAATAGGAACTCAGGGATTAGGGTAGAGGCAGAAACAGATAGGAGGGGTGGGCGTGGCACCAGCAGCTGCATCAGCAATTTGAGGCAGAGGTCATCTCTAAACGGGGCTGCCCCAGCCCGAACCCACCAGGAGGACCCCCCTGGCGACTGTGCCAGGACCAAGAACAAGGGAGTGGTTAACGACTCTAGATTTCAATATAATGGTGGGGTGGAGATGAGAAATGGACCCCCAGCACCTGGGAGAGGGAGAGGCTTTTCCTGTGTGCTGACTTCCCTTTGTTTTGGGCAGCTGCAGTGACTACAAACCACTGTTTGCTGAGCTGGTGAGAGCTCCTTCTGGCTCTGCTCCTTGCCTTCCCCTCTCCATCTCCGAGCACCCTGAGCTTCAGAGAGAGAGAGAAAGGAGAGAGAGGAGGGTCATGGCTGTTTCAGGATGTGCTGCAGACCATTTTTCCTTGGGACCAGCTTTGACTGCAAGGAGATTTCTGGGCCTCAACTTCCAGTGTTTCCTTCTTTGAACAAAGGACAAGGAGAGAGTGCTATTCCCCATGGAAAAAGTTCCATCCTGTCCCTCTGTGAGTCATACTGGTTCTTGTCCCTGCCTTGCTGGGAAAAGACTTGAGAACGCACCTCGCGGTCAGCTGAGGTGTGACACTGCCACCTGCTGTCTGCAAATACAATTGCACAGAGAGAAAATTACAGGTTTTGGGGGGTTGTTTTTTTGGTGCTGGTAGAGTAGTTTGCTCTGGTCTGTTCAGTTATATCGTCTATATCAATCTATATCTAATCTATGTCTAAATCTATATCTATATCTATCATCTATCTCTCTATTTATACAGTAAAGAACACTTACCCTTCTTATATACATTTCTAATTAAAGTTAATTTTAAAAATTTAATAAGGGGTGAAGTGGTTATTGAGGAGTCCCCTCCTCTAGTCTTGGTAAGCACTTTGGTTTCCCTTAAACTAGGACAGCAGTTTTTGTTGACTGAAAAAAAAAATATATATATATAAGAAAAAAAATCACAAGATTAAGTTTATTTGCTTTTGAATTAAGTGGGCTACAAAATCACTGGAAGATAATCTGGAAAGTTTTCTAATTAGGATTTTGGTGGTACTTGGTGTAAGCTTCGTGTAGATGCTTCTGAAGTCTGAAATTCAAAGTCTGCATACCCTGAATGGTGTTAGAGACTGTACTATTTGGATCTTCTCAAAGAACAGAACTCAAAATGCTGGGTAAATGTGCACAGGGTCAGCCATATTTTTAAATCTCCACTTTGTATAGCTTGTCCTTGTACTGAAAAACAGGATGCTAAAACAGATTGTAAAATTCAGGTCATGGGCAAACATAATGATGGTACACTTTTTTTGTTATACATTGGTACAAGAAACCATATTTTACAAAAAGGCATGAGACTTACAATTCATAGAAGTGAGTACAAATCATTATTCTGGGATGTTAAAGTAGAATGTGAAATCATACGTGGCAAAAGAAGCAGCAATGATCCATTTATTTTGCTACTGAAGCAAAAATTGTGAAGAGACAGCAGTGTCACTGAAAGGATGAAACTTTGACATAATGATTATTAACTGTGGAGGTGGTAATATTCCAGGAACAAAGATTCTTGCTCACATTTTTTCCCTTTTATTCCTAGCACATGAAACATTAAAAGCCTTTATCACTGTATGAGAGCAGATGATAATAAGGCAATTAGAATAATCAAAAACTGACAAAGACTTATACTCAGAAAAATTATATATTGGGCTTCAAAAATTATTAGCAATAGAAAAAGGAAGGTCTTCAACTAAGAGGATTAATAGATGTGGTCAGTAGTATGTGAGACAAATATGTTTTTGTAGAGTAGTGGCAACTAGGGGTGTGGGGTGATGGCCCTTAATGAGTTGAGGGAAACGCCTCAGCCTCCTGGAGGGATGCTGATAAGTGATGGTGTTACCAAAGAATGGCATGTTATTAAATTAGCATGGCCTTTCTTTGCCACACCCTGTGGCACCCTGCAGACTCAAGGAGCCCACCCCTCAGGCATCTGCATCACCCCCCAGAGACTTTTGAGTATAGTCACATGAAACCACCTAAAGAAAAAAAAAAGGTATAGAAAGAAACAGACTAAAAGCAAAAACTGAGGAGAAAACTTCCACCTCTGGGAGGGCAACCCACGAGCTACCCTGTCTCCCCCTTTCCATCGACATTACAGGGGTAAGCAACCAAATACTTACTTTATTTTCCTATGCCTTACTAATTATAATTTGTTATAGCTCACTGGGTGTATACATGTTGATGGGAAGTGGTTATATTTTTCCCATTGCTTTTCTTTTGGGTTACTGAGTGTGTTTACATGTGGTGTTGAACTGTTGTGTTTAGGTTTAGTAATCCTCTGTTAGTTAAGTTTGTCATGGGAGTAGTATACTGCTGGGGTGACCTGTAAAATGTGTGTTATGCCAGTGTCTTTTGGGGTATTTCATACAATCCTGCAGCTAAATGTTATCACCAACTAAGTAACCCATATAGTCATTGTCACATACCTGTATTAATAAATGTTATTTTGGGAGCTTGCTATTAAGTGTTGCCTCATAGCAGAGGTTAGAAATCCTTCCAATCTGTGTGCTAGCTGTGTTGTTAGGCAGTGTTGCTTTCATGAGGTTCTAATTTTCTGGAGGCACTTATTTAGCTGATGAGTTCTCCCTGGCTTAAGTGAGGCTCTCATAGGGAGTCAAAAACCTTTCCAGCCTGTGTTCTATCCTAGTTTCGATAGACAGTGCTGGGCTCATAAAGTTTTGATTATCCTGAGGGCACTTATAGCTATTAACTTGATATTAATACAGTCAAGACTAGAAATCTTTGCATTTGTCTCTCCTCCCTTTCACGTGACGTAGGAGAATGCGCTTAATTTTCTTGGGAAGATACAGAAAATACTGGGAAAACTATAGGACATTCATACAGTAAATATGCCATTCACTGCAAGGTCTATCGGCATTGATTTATAAAAAGGACACTGAGACTGATGTGTTTTGTTTGAACATTGCTAAATTGGTAGATAACATTGAAATAGCTACATGATAGAAATTCTTGGGGTTTTAGGAAAACATTTGATACTTAGATGGATTTACAAAATCATAAAACATTATATCAGCCAAACCTGCTGAAACAGAACAAAGAGTAGTGTGGGTTTAGCAAGCATCCAGTAAAAAAGAACAGCATGAATAGAAAATGCTAATGATTCTCATATGCTCTTTGCAGTTCCATTCATGGGATTACCAGTAACCAGGTTTACTGATTTGTGAGAGAAACAAGAGAATTAGCAGCAATATTTCAAATTTTGAAAAAGCACCGTTGCCTTAATGGAGAATGAAAAATTATACATTAATTGTTCTCCAAGCTGACAGTTCCTGCCTAGCTTGTAGCATCTCATGAACCTCTTAGAAACTATTGATCGTAGTGAATGGGAGGAACTGCAAAGGAAGTATGTGCTGGAATCTAGAACAGTTAGGAATAACAATATAAATAAGCACAGCTAAACAGATATAAATTGAATTGCCACACTTATTTCAGCACTCTCTTTTTATATACTACTGTCTCGAGATTAATCATATGCTCCCAGTACAGTCTTATTTCAATAAAATATTTCCAGTTTGTCAAAAACTATACAGAGTGGTATCACTTGGAAAAAAATATAAAAAATATTATCTTCTTGTTGGAGAGAAGGGAAGGTAACATTACTTTGATTTATTTTTAATGCTGGGTAATACTTGGAGGTGCATTATGAATACATTCATTATTGTAGTGGAATAAACCATACTGCGCAAAAACCTTGAAGAATAGTGTTACATGTAGGGTGTAGTACAGTACATTACAGCTCTGCTGCTGAAATTAGGACTGAGTTGACACTTCCATTATCCTCATATGATTTATTGGTAGTGTTCATATTCTAGAAGCATCTAGAAGTACCAACTGTGATCATGCCTGCACTGCTCTGCAGAGCTTTTACTCTGCGTGAATAAGAGATGGCAGTGGGAGAGGAAATAAAAACATGAAGTGACTTCCCCCAGACTGAGAACCAATTGACTTAGAAAGTGAGAGATGAGAGGACTCTGGTTTGAAAGCTGAACACCCACATAAGCAGAGACCTGAATTTGCAGGCATTTGGTTTAGCTCTCAGTGGGCTTGTTAGATCAGCTGTCTGGTAATACAATCTCACAGTTTTCAGCTGAGTACAATTCTGACCACGAAAAGGATGAGTTTGCACCTCCTTCTTTTAGTACTGAAGACCACTCACTGACATCATTCTGTTTAAAACCTGTATTTCCTGATTCTCATTTCAACCAACTTGTCATTATATTAAATGCCCTATTTGGGTGGATTTTTATCCACAAATTTATTCCAGCTGGATTACTTGCCTAAAAAAATAGGAGTGGTTCTTTCATTACTATTAATTTATGTAGATCAGGTGCTCATTTCCAACTAAGCAAATTCTGCTTATCTAGTGTATTTATAGTGCCACTGTTTACAATGGGATGGGATCGCTTTGGGGGAAATACTGAACAACACAGTGCTCAGTAACAGAATAAGAATCTGCAAATACAATACCGAATTTTTTCTTTGTCTGTTTTCAAAACACGTTAGTGAATGCTCTCTAGTTTAGCTTTTATATTAATAAAAGATATATTTATATATCTCTATTTTAATCTATGTGCCTAGTGAAGGCCTGTATCCTAAGATACATCTTATCCTAAGATACATCTGTTTCCATGACATTGGAAGGTAAATAAATAAGTGTGCACAAAGAAGGAAGGAAAAAAAGGACAGAAATGTAAATGAGGGCTTTATTATAGTGAGACCAAACTTTCTTTCCTGATAGCTACTTCAGGTTTAGGATTGCAGTCAATTTTGGTTAAAAGTGTGTTGGTAGCAAGGGGAATATTTTTAATATAC
Source organism: Hafferia zeledoni (assembly GCA_035583235.1). Classification (NCBI taxonomy): domain Eukaryota; kingdom Metazoa; phylum Chordata; class Aves; order Passeriformes; family Thamnophilidae; genus Hafferia; species Hafferia zeledoni. The sequence goes on from JAWWEV010000134.1 coordinate 6,193,775, forward strand.
CAATTCATGCATTTCAACATCCTTCCCTGTATCTCATTTTGCAAAATGAGAGCCACATAAAATTAACAAATAGAGCTAATTAATGCCTTTTTTCTATCTGTGCTTAATCTAATGTTTTTAGAAGTCTAAAACTAATCCTAAAGAGAATTATATGAGGATCTGAAGGGATTAAAATTATATTTGATTATGCTTAACTCTTTTTCTATACAATTATTTACAAACAGTGTTAATATTATAGTGTGATGGATGCCTGGATTATGTAAAGCGGAGCCTGGTTATTTGTCTTAGTGCAGGACAAGCACTCCATTGCTCTTCCAGCACAGAATATGTTTTCTTCCTCGTATTAGCTGCTGACTTGGATGTACATGCACAACAATAAGAATAAAAATAACCTGTAGACATCAAGGAGATGCTAAAAAATGTGTATGAAGATTCTGTAAACCATGGGTTAAATGAAGGAAGTGAGGTCTGAGGGTTGGAGTAGAGGATTGCCTGGCTGAGGTCCTCCATGAACAGCCAGATGGGAATTCACCCCAACAAAAGGCTTTGTCATATCCTGGCTACCTGTTCCAGGAGTTCCTGCCAGCAGACCAAGAAGCTTCATTTGTACTCAGGGTCTCTAGAGGCAGGTCCATCTATGTGTTCCCCAACGTATATTTGTTGGGGAAAGTGCGCATTGCGAGAGGCTTTTGCGTGCCCTCGCCAGCCACCCCAACGCAACCCCGGGTTTGGGCTTCTGGTTGCACGCGCGTATTCTCATAGAGATAGAGCCGTGCACCAAATAAAGAACAACAGGAACATTCAACTTTATTGGGGAATTAACAGGTTAATATAACTTTCTGGGGTGAACACGCGAACAGTAACAACTTCTGAGGTGGATACCTCTGTCCACGAAGTAGCAGGGTGTGCTGATTGGAGGAAAGGTGGTGTCCATGAGGCTGGCAGAACGGTCCTGGCACCATAGGGGCTGTGCTTTTCCCCAGCTCTGAGGTTGTTTACCTGCCTTTTGGCTGCCTCAAGGTTATGGTGACCTTGGCTAGCCTGTCAGCTCCTGGGCAGTGTGTTGCGCATAGGAGGCTCAAGCCAAGCCTCTCCCTACATATATTGTTCCTTTCTGCCTTAGTACCACTGATTCCTTCTGCTACTGCTGTGCCTACTAGCAGAAGAATACTTTGGGTTCACTCTGACCACTGCAGCAGCTTCTTAGAAGTGTGACACTTTGAAATAATTTTCTCAATTTTGTTTATTTCAGTAAGACTCGAGCTGAAGCAAATAAGTTTTTGTCAATATGTTTTTCACCTCACCTCAAGCTCTGTTTGCCATTGTCAAGTATAAAATGACAGGTTCATTTGTCAAGTGTTTTTGTCTTGCAAGTGACAGTACATTTATTAACACTGTCTTATTTTTGGTGGGGGTTTCTGCTTTAGTTTCCTGTTGTGTATTAGAGTCAGAAAAATACACTTGGAACTCTTGTAAAGCATGTGCTTTGGATATTCCGCAAATGTGTTTTGGCACCTTTAATCGTTATTCATAGGCATGGCACAATAAGAAACAGTGATCAAAGAAAGTGACAGAACTATCTAGAAGAAATTCTGGCAAACTTGCTTGACATTCACTTTATTCCTTCAAGAACAATATTTTTATATAATATTTTTTAGATGGAGGGTGAGTCATAAAGAGCCTATAGTTTCAGGTACTCTGTCAGTCCTGGCAATGGACTTTTCCAAAACATCCTTATGCCTGTACACAACACAAGGTTCCTAGGTTAAGGGGGCTCATGTTAATATATACTTTGGATGAAAGATAGGTCACTTTAAGCTGGTTCATTAAAAAGAAATAATCTTAACATGCATGTTTCTCAAGCATGAGGAGGAGGACTCTCACTTTATTTGACCTCACTATGTTGTGGGATTTGAAATACTTAGTTTTACTTTAGAGAGTGAGAAAGATCTCTTCAGAGCTAATGATTCCCTTCCTTTTCCTGTTTGACACTATAGGCATTTTTTTGTTTCTTTTAACGTCAAGCACAATTAATTGCAACTCCCTGTGCCTAATGGGGAAAAAATAGAAGAAAAAGTGTTTTTCCTTTTTAAGCTTAACCACTTTTACTTAGACATTTCTTAAGCAAAACTATTTTTATGTGTAGGATCAAGCTGTGTTTTTCCTTTTGAAAATAGATTGTGTATCAGGAATATTTTCCAGATCTTGAACATGTTTATTTTTTTCCTTACCATCACAGAGGTCAGAAACCAAGGAAGACTGTTTGTAAGGAATTTAGGGTACAGAACTGCATTTTTAGGCTGATAATGAAAGGTGAAAGCATACTCTCTTTTCTTTCTTCTTGTTTCTTGGAAGATCCTTATAAAGAGTATGAATATGCAAAATAGAGCATCTGGTACAAAAAGAGGTATAGTACTGTGTATTAAATCTACCACTAGTTTCTAAGACATTAGGCTTTTAATTTACCTAATCATCTGAAGACTAAATAACCAGGTAACAATAAATTTAAATTCTGCAAGAGCTATCAGCTCCTGAGTAAGAAGTTCTGCTGCAGTCCTCCTTCTATCTACAGGACCAAGCTGGAGAAGAGATAAATGCCTTAGAGGTGGACAGAACTGGAGGATCTATAAAAGCCTACACCAACCTGAATCCCTAAGTAAACAGAGAAACTGTATAAAAGGTGAACAATTTTCATCTCTTTCCATACTTTTTCTGGCTAGGCTACTTTTTCCAGGAATATATGCCCTTAAAATGACACAGGCTTGCCAGTAAATATTTATAGAAGAGAACTTTAAATTCTTAGTTAGCGAAGCTCTAATTGTATATACAGATCTTGCAGATGTTTCATGAGCTTTTGTCTGAGAGTACCAGTAATACAGCTTGTGACCAGAGAAAGACATGAAAGAGCTTTGCTGGTCAGCTAGCACATCCAGTCGTAACTGTTGACAATGTTCTTCACTATTGCAGTAGGGATCAGGTTATTAATAATGGAGCAATGAGAAAAAATACAGCTCAAGCCTTGTAATGTGGCATTCTACTTAGACTGGATGTTTCACTGTATGTTGTTAATCTTTGGTAAGACCCCAGTCCTGAAGCCTCAGGCTTTACTGGGAGTATTATTTTTATAGTTAAGACTCCAGGAGTCCCCACTGAACTCTTGCAGAGCCTTTGGTTCTTTAATACCTTGTGGTTGCTTAAGAGAAAAAGGCACACACTTTTACTCAAGAGATTTCTTTTAATTTAGTGAGAAAATATGCATTTTGGCAAAAGGTTCACAATAGTAACATACAACCAAGGCAGAAGCATTTCACTAAAGTCCCCAGCACATGACAACCCTCACAACACTTAGTAAGATACAATTCATAGGTATTAAGTTACCCACAAAAGGTTAAGAACAGAATAAAGAAAAGAGTAAAGGAGAGAGGTTAAGAGAAGAAACAGGAGAAACAGACAGAAGAAACAGGGGTAAAGTACTGCCATGAGGCTTCTGTCCTAGGCCCTCCTCCAGGACACACGCTTGGGTTTGTTTCGACCCAAGAAATAATCCTGTGAGATATGAACCCAGTCTCTCACACCTTTGTCATTCATGGGTTTGTGTCCTTATGTTGCTCAGTTAAGTTGCCATGTTGTCATTTGGACATCATGTCATTCATCAGCAGGAAGGTGGGCAGTGCTTCACTCAGTCTCTGTCGGAAAGTGCCACCTGTGCTCTTACAGGGTTCATCTCTGTGTGAGTGTCAGAGGTTTGTTCTGTTAGTCTGTATAACAACATATCTGCTGTGTGTTAATGAAGCTTTCTTATTAAGTGAATTCTCAAGTTCTCTTCAAAGAGTAGAAGTCCTGAATTGCATTGTAATACATCTGGATTTTGCTTTATCGTGCTTTCTATTAGAACAGTGCTATTGTGTGCCATCAAGCCCCATCATTTACAGCATTTGAGGTTCTCGCCCTTCTCTTTGCTTTTCCAGTACTAAAAAAGGCAACTTATAAAAGAGAATATGTTGCAGAATAGGTCTTTCATAAACAATAATAACAAAATTAATATGTATAGTTTTTGTTAGAAATTATTCACTTGCCAAAACAATCTGCATAATTTTCCTATTTTTTTGTTCTCAGTTCCCCATTGATTCTCATATTCGTTGTAGTTTCTTTTGAAAATGGACAGCCTCTTTTTTTCTACCACAGGCACAACTGAACATGGAGGTTCAACTGAAATAGTGTTGGATGTTTCTTTGTATAAATGTAAAGGATACCAAGAGAGTCAGTTTGAAGGAATGAAAATAGAGACAAGCAGAGGAAAAAAAAGCCCAGTTTTATGAAACTAAGTACAGAAAGGAATTAAATGTTTTTTATTAACATAGAAATCCAAAATGCTTTTGGATCAAGGACTGCTTAAAGACTTATTGTGTTATAGAACATTAAGCTTTAATGCTACTGCTCACATATGTTTCCTAGACACATCTTGCAAACATAGGTAAAAGTGGCAACTGACATTGGCCAAGTATGTGATGGTCTGACCAACTAGGGCTGAAACCCAAGACAGCAGCTACTGAAAGTGTAGAGGGGCAGATTAGTCTTCCTGAAGTTTTTTCTGGTCTCTTGCTATGTATTTGTCTTGTCAGATGATATTGTGTAAAGACAAGATGAAAACATATAATTAATTAGACTCACTTTGTTGCCTGAAGGGCTTTTGTAGAGATGGCTTAAAAGTCTACTATTCCTGATGGAAACAATTCCATTAGATAAATTTAAGCCCAGTGGATAGAAGGGATAGATAAAATACAACTTTGTTTTGTTAACACTACATAATATGCCACATAAAACTTTTCATCTGGTCTTGCTGCTGGAAGATATTTTAAGCATTTCCAGTGGGAAGAAAAGGGAACATTTTTTTAAAGATAGAAGGAAACAATGTTTGCATTTTATTACCTCTGTTGCCACTGTTCCATAATGGAGACAAAAATTCTGAATGTATTTGCAATAAAAACCCTAAAGTACATGAGGAACAGATAAATACAGGATTTTAATTTCAGGGCAACAGATAGAATAGAATTTCCAACATAATTAATTTTTTAGAACTACTCTCTTGATAAATGAAAAGTGAAAGGACATTTTCATGTGCAAATGTATGGAAATTTATGTTTTCTCAAGGATTATTGTACTGTATTTATGCTTCAAAATAGAAGCAGCTCTCTTCTAGGGACCAAACACAGAAATCCTTTGGTGCCATGACCATATTATGTATCTAAAAAGACACAGCATGGAATCACACAAATTTGGTAGTTGAATTTGTAGTTGAAGTGTGGAGTATTGCTAGGTCTGAAGGCAGAGAAGAAGAGACATTCTGTTGGGATGTCTGGAGTTTTATTCTCCAGATATAAAACAAGTGAATCTCACCACATCTGTACTTGCAGGAGCTCCTCTTTTTTTTTTTTCCTTTCCTTTCCTTTTCTTTTCTTTCTTTTCTTTTTTTTTTTTTTTTTTTTTTTTTAATTAGAATAGAAAACAGAAAAAAGAAAAAAGTCTAGTCTTAACAAATACAATAAAGCTATCTTTCTGGTTTTGGCCTTATTTTGATAGTACTGTAGGAAAAGCATGTGTTTCCTTGAGTGTGCATTTACAACTTCAGTCTGAGACACCACTGACACAAAGTCAATGGAAGATATTTTCCCCCCCAGGGTGCTTGCAGATGATATGTAATGCTGTGATTTTCCTAGCAGCGGCTCAAATTGGTTTTTGCTTTAAAGTTACCAAATAACTATAAACATGAGGATGGGGATTCTCCCACTCAATATGTTTATAATGTAATTAGAATATTCAATTTAGCCAAAGAGCAGAAGAAACACAGTGGTATAGGCTACTGTATCTCAAATCCTAGATACATGATTGCTCATGTTGGCTAGATTTTGCAGAGTGCACAGCTGGCATTCATTAATCCTGATGTTCTCACTTCCCTATTTCACTACTAGCTAAGCGTCATTTTCTGCCTTCTGAAATATTAATTCCCTTTGTTTTCTGCTTCTTATAAAAATTTATTTCATGAGCATTTGGTAGTGACTGCGTCTGCTAGGAAAGAGAGTAGATGTTCTGAAACATTAATTGATTTGCAACTTTAACTGTCAAAAAAAGCTCTGAAAGGAAAATGAAATAAAATTGCCTTTTCAATTAAGACAGGACCTCCACCTCAGTGCTGTGAGCTGTTGTGCAAGACTCCTACACATCTAGACTCTTGGAGATCAGGAAAGAAAGAAGTCAACTTTAATGTAACTCTTTTGGATAACTCATTAGCTGATAGGACTGCAGGTCAGCCAGGATTCAAAGGTGTGACAGCAGAGATCTGGGAATAAGGGAAAGAGGGAAACCCAGACTTTTGCCCAGGCTCTCCCATGCTGTTTAGCATGGCATTCTTTTGCTTTTACTATATTACGAAGAAAAGACACAGAAAAATAAACAAGCATAGTTTCCGGTTACTAGAGTTGTGCATTAAGAGTTAAGTTATGTGATTTTCTTTTGTGTGTGTGCTTTGGTACTTTGTGGCAGTTTCTGACGGGAAAAGAGATCTTTGCAGTAGGTGGCAGTACAACTCTTTCATTGCAGAACTTGGGATGGCAGCATAAATCCAGCATTTATAAAGCACAGCCTTTTCCAGATGCAGCCCTTTAGGGCCTTATTCAGTCCTGCAATTCACTTCTTATTGCTGGGGATGTCTCATTAGGAGATTAACTGTTTAAAATGCAGTGCTAAAGTGAAAGTTTTAATTGGGAAATCCTGTGCATGTTAAATTAATCTTAAGTACTTTTATCTAAAATGCCTCTTTCCTTTCCACAGTGCCTTGTGTTTGTAACTATGTCACATTCTTTTGCATCGTATTAAAAAACTTGGAATTGACCAATAATGCTTTTTACACTGCTGAAAATGCTTTATAAAGATGGTTTCTGAAGCCTACTAAATCCTAAAGTTACAGGAGTTGGTAACTGCAATGTGAACTGAATGGTAGCAGTGCTATAGTATATTGACAGATGGTTTGTATCCATGAAGAAAATGTAGGGCAAAGGTTTCATCCTAACAACAGCTTATGTTTCATGGATAAACATGTTACACATTAGGAAATTCTGTGAACAGCTGAGATTTGCAGTTTGAAAGCAAAGCAGATAGTAACTTGGCTAGACATTTAGACTGAGATTTTCAAAGTGGCCTTGGGGGTTTTGGAAACTGGAATCCTAGACTGGTCATAAAATTCTAAGTCCTTAGGCCTATTTTCTTTTCTTTAAAGAGCTTGTACAGTTTTTAATTTGACCACATCACATACTCAAATATATGGAATGATATAGGATAGAAGGAATATACTGTGATATGTAGAAGGGTTAAGAAAAGTAAGAAACTGAAGATGCAACTCTGCCAAACTATAAATTCTATGCCAAATCTTACTTTATGTGACCATTCAGATTTTGTCTGTATACTCTTGTGGTTATTGTTGCTTTTAAAGTCTTGATCTTTCTGAGAGATACTGTACATAACATTTGGCTGTTTGTTTTTGGGTTTTTTTTCTCATCCCCAGGAATTTTTTCAGAGGGAGCATTTTGGGAAGAGTTCTATATGAAAACCAATTCCAGATTTACTAGTGTGGCTGAAGTCAAACACAGGAATCCCTGTGCTTGTTCTACATCACCTGGTGTAAACATTGTTGAAAACTTGAAAATAGTCTACAAAGTAGAAAAACACAGACAGCTGGCCTTGCCTTTTACATATATATTTTAGACTTGGTGATCACATGGAATTATTTATTAAGGAATTTTGATTTTGTTTTTGTTGTTGTGTTGTTTTTTGTTTTTGTTTTTTTTCTGATTTGTTCTGGGTTTTTTTCATAAATGCTTGGATAAAGAAGTGGCAAAAGAAGTTAAATAAGATCAGTCACATAGCCTAATACTGTGCAAAATTTGTGCGTGTGTGTGTGTTTGTAGGTAATGCCACTTCTGCAGATGCTGAACTAACATTAATAGGATTCAAAGATATCTCTTTGGAAGAGTGGATATAATTGTTTGCATTTTGGCCTACTGAATACTCTGTAATTAATATATAAATAATGTAGCATAGAAATTACTGGGTTTTATCAGGATTAAATTAAATTACACTAAGGCTTTTTGGTATATGTGTGTCAGCAATGAAAGCTAAATTTCACATTTGTCTCTTGTGTGGAATGCTTTCAGGGTAAAGAATATAAGCGTACCCTTTGACAGAGGAGTCAGAGCAAATCTGCCAGTGCTGAGTTTTTCATGGTGCTTTAACAGCTAATACTTAAAATGCAGATGCTCACGTTTGTTGTTTGCATGATTTCAAGGATTCTGATGAAGTGTTCCATCTCATCTAGTCTCAGAAAACTCAGAGGAATATGTTAAAGGGCATGATTTGTGTCTTGAATTTGTATTTGCAAAGATATAAAAAACCACAAATATTGCTCCAAAATATAGGTATTTTGCAACTTATCAAATCTTATCTTTCTGTGCAACCTATCTTTTTATAGATGTTATATAATGCAAACATTATTGAGTGTGAACTGATTTCATTTACCCCAAATGCAAGATTAGTATTTGTCCTTAAATAGTAAACTGAAGTATTAGTGAGACTGATTTGCTTCCAGTCAGGGAGAAAATGGCTGAAGGCATTATAGGGAATCTGCATCAGATAAACCTCAGTAAATCTATAGATGTATAAATATACATATAGATAGATATGTAGATGTGTGTTGGTGTGCGGACGGAGGGGAATAAGGCTGAAATAATTTTAAAAGGAGTTTCAGCATGGTTAGCCATTTGGAGAGGAGTCATGAAAACACTAATCCTTGGTAAAAAGGAAGATTTCCAAAGTTTTCAGCAAATTGTGGTACTTTGAGAGCCAAGTCAGTCAGCTTTTCCAAAAGTAAGTGGCTTAAGAACACTTGTCACTGAATGCTGTCCTTTGATAAGGGCAGTGGTGTGGAAGTTGGAAAGGAATCTGATAAATGACAAATTTCTTTGCATGTACGAAAGGGAAAACCTTGAGAGCCTGGGAAAAGATAGTCTGCTTTCATATTGATGTCCAAAAGATTGGCAACATCTTCATGGATAACCTGCAATACTGACAAATGAAGTCTCACTTTAAGCCTTCTGGTTAGTGATGAAAAAATTTGTGAACATCACTGGTTTACGGTAAATTTACCAATTAGATCTTAGAAACAAAATGTGTCCAGATTTTCAAGTGATGAGTCTAGAAGAACCTGCATGGAATAGATATAGGAAATTGCTAATCTATAACATCTGTTAATATGAAACTCATATTTTAAGCAGGGATACTGGATTTTAGTTCATATTCTGAGGCAGGTTTTCTCACTTCTCCAAACTTATATTGCTATCAAAGAAGATGTACCAATTGACCTCAACACAGTCTTTATTTCCACATGCTTTAATATACTATCCCTGAGAAGTGCCAAAGCTCTCAAAATAGAGGTTTTTCTTTTTTTGATACTTGACAAGTGCAGCAATGGAGTGTATTTGTATTACTGAGTTAGAGTCCTGTAAGTTACAGAAGTCACAGTGTAGATCTGTCCCCAAATTGCTTGATGCAAAGACTCTTCCCTGAACAGTCAGTGGCTATATCCACACTGTGTATTGCCATTGCCCAAACTATAGGCCTGTGGAATATGACACAGATTCAATTCAAAAGTCTCAGGAACACATTTTTCTGCTCATTAGCTCCATGTAGTATTTGTGGCCTTGTCTCTAGGATGTGTTTGCTTTGGTTTAGCACTGTACTAGGACAGCCACGTGCCTTTCAGTCAGTTTCAAAACTGGACAGTTTGCTCATCTCTGTTCAGGACATGAGATGTCTTTAATCATTGCACTGTTATCAGTAATCTCATTTTGCATAATACATACAACATGAGTAAATAAGGGTCCTTAGATTACAATCATTTTAGCTACTGTTAATCTGTGCTGAGCAGCTAATCTAAAAATTAAAGGCTCTGTGTTTTATTATTATTACTAATTCCCTGACCCATGCAGTCCCCTTGCTTGTTTCATTGACAGAACATTAATAACTAGTCATGGTAAAGCATTATTTAGCTTCATTTGTGACTCAGTTGAACAACTGCAGTGTAATTGACACTTTTAGTCCACTTAATGAAGACCCAATATACAAAACTAGAGCAATTAATTTCAGTGATCAGTAAATATTAGCTATAAAGTATTGAACACAAATTCATAATTCCATGCTACATTGTAATAAAAGACATTTGAAAAATTATTAAAGCTTGCCAATACACTGTTCTTTGGAGAGTATAATTTCCTGAGAATTTAATAGCACAAATGGGATAAAATTTCACCTTTGGGACTACTGCTGGAACTTCTTCATTTGAAATGGTTCATAAAACATACATGAGGTTTACAGGAATAAGCAGTCATGTAAATAAATACATTACCTGTACAGCAGCCAAGGTGAAAAGTAGTTTAGCTTTTTAGGTTTATGTACTACCCAATTTGTGAATCTCACTCTCCTAAGCCTTGCATTCCTAGACATCAAGTTGTATTTTCAGCTGTCTCTATATCCATTGTTTAACCCTAAGTAGTTATTTCAATAAGGGATCCTACTGAATATTAAAATAAGGCAGACCTGCTTTCATTACTAATTTGTCATGAGTTGAATTAATCACAGCTGAACAACTTTTTGAAACTATCCCTCAAGAGTTTTCAAGCTATTAAATATTTTTCTATTATAAGGACTCAGTGTTGTTCACTGCAAAGAGTAAAGTACCACTTTTGCATACATTACACAAACACTTTGTGCTTCATAATTTACAATAAATTTTCTTGCTGATTACTCATGTAATTTAAGGATCTCCTGCTGGTTCATGGAGAGTGTTATTAATTTTATTCAAGTAGTAAAATTAGCACCTGTAGAGAACTCTTTTATGACTTTTAAACTTTTGTCATATTCATAAGAACCTGTTTCATTTATCTTGTAATGGTTTATTTTAACTCTCAAAGTATTTATTGATTTTCAAGGATGTTTAATGAGAAAAAAATAAATAAAAGAAATTATCATATCAGCAATGCTGCTTATCAGTGATAGATTCAGGTACCATCATCATATCTAGAAGCTAGATTTTTTTTTTTTACAGTTGAACACTGAGAATTTAATTATTCCTTTTGAAGCCAGGAGTGCTGAGACATTAGCATGGAACCTCTTTGTCTGCTTATGTCAGTAGGAACTGAATGAATCACTTGTTTCCTAGTGTATACGTAGATATTTTGTTCTTGGAGAGTCACAGCTTTAACTGGGGAATTCAGTTATAGAGATAACATAAATGGATTGTAGAACACCGAAGACTGATGATGAATCTTAGGAAGGGGAACATGAGGTCACTGAGGAAATCAGCCTTCCAGCTGAGGCAGGGAGGGCAGAAGACACAATTTGAACCGTTCTTTGAGTCACGTATCTACACTGTTATCTTTTTCTTCTCTGTATAGCTGATTCCCAGTAAGGCAAATTTTTAGCAAGCCTGTATATGTGTTAATTATACAGAACAGTGCTGGGCTTGGCTGAAATAGTTAATTTCTTTGTGGCAACTGGTGCAGTGCTATGTGCTGTATTTATGACCAGAGCAGTGTTAATATCACACCAATGTTTTAGCTGTTGCTAAGCAGTGCTTGCATGGTGTCAAGGTCTTTTATTTCTCACTGCCTTTTGTGACAATCAAATAACATAGAAATGCAATAAATAATATTCCTCCATTGTTCCTCTGTCAAAAACATTGTATTGAAGAAACTTTCTATTAGCAGTCTTGCCAGAAACTTTCACACATATCTAGCCAGACACATCCTGCAAGATCCTAGCTGCCATGTCAGCAAATTCGGCCAAAGAATTCTTACAAACAAACATCTGGCCTGCTACCAGCACAAATACACATTTTGTCAGCACCAAAGCATCCTGCTATTGTAACAACTTAGCTAAAGCTATCTCCCGTTTTTATGAAATTTGCAAGCTATGTGTAAAAAGCAATGCCTAAGCTTTCTTAGACTCTATAAAAGCTTCTGAAAAGACACCTTGAAAATTAGGTAGGGTGTGTGTGGAGAAAAGAGAGGGAGAACCACTCTCCTATCTCCCCCACCTTCACCTCATCTCACCTTCTTTCTTCTTCGCCAATCAAGCTGCTTGCCTGCCTGCCGCTGAAGACTGAGATCTGCCAGCCTGAAGAAAACTGGGATCTGCCATGCTACATGCAATGGGGACCAGCCATGTTCCACACGTGAGTTGTGCAACTCCCTGTCCCTGCATCTTCCCTGCAACTGCGTGATTGCAGCAGCCTGAGCAGCTGAGACCAGCAGCAGAAATGAAGCATCACATCTGCATTTCAAAAGTTGCATTCCAAACCTCTTCCTAGAGTGGCAAAGGTAACATTGGAAGAGTCAAGAGAAAAGAAAAGGGTAAAAACTGTTTTTCACCCTGCTCCACAGACAAACACTAAATTGACAGAAAAATAGTTTGTCTGGTGGTATACTTTTTCTTTGCTTCTAAAAAAAAATCTTAGCATTTTTCTAACTATTCTTATTTCCTCTCTCTCTCTGCATCTCTTAGCTATTAGTTAATTAATAAATAATAAATCAGTTTTTTAAATTAACAGATGACTTGTTTGAGTTTTAATTTTGTTGTGGAAAATATTTCAAACCTGGGTTCTTTCTGCAATATTTAAGCAGACTGCAACACCCCTTTATGGGATTTATACATTCATCTTTGGAAAAATGATGACCTATATGCTTCCTGGAACTATCAGTTTTGCTATTCAGTTTCAGACATTCCAGTCCTTTGACACAGAAATGAAAGGGTCTCCCTCCTGAACTGAATTTGTTCTCCTACCTTATTGAACCAAAGTTTTAGAAATATTAACAATGCTTGATTCAAATTATATGAAGGCATTGCAGTAAAAATTTAAAAGGCAGCAGTTATATAATTTCAGTGTTACAAATTATTTTAGCCTGAGAATTAATTTATTAATTACCACAGTTAAGTGTAATTGTTCTACCTTTTAAAGTACCTTATTATTGCTTTTTAACAATAAGACAAAGTCTGCCAAAGGTAATTATCATAATAATAATTTAGTGCAGTCTTTTGGTCTTGTTAGGAATACAGCATAATCTTGGTGAAATGATCTTTTCCATGTTCATCATTCACAAAGTTGTCTTTCATGTTTCTTACTCCTCTGAGAAGTGGATTGATGCTAATTGGAGAGGCACTGAATGACAGAAGATAATGTGTTGCTCTATATAAGAGTCTGGTTTTGGCCAAATACTAAAATGCTTGCAAAGGCTAAGTTCAGTTTTCTCACAGTAATATAAATTTCACAAATTTTAGTAATTCCCCTTAACCCTCCCTACATTTGTCCAGTCCAAAACCTCTCAGATGTATAAATTCCTTACTGAATTAGTATGTCACCAAATACTACCAGACAAGTAGAAACTTCGGCTTTTTCCAGTGTGTTTTCTACTTTTTGAAACAGGTTGTGTTGGATTTATATACTTTCTTGCATCTGGCCATAATTTCATAAAATTGGCAAATCCCCATCTTTTTTAAAATATCAAAATTTGATAAAGTACATCTAGCAAGCCTGTTTTTTATAAGTAGCATAAGCTTTGATCTGCTTTTATATTTTTTATCTGTAATAAAGTCATGTGATACCAGTATTCCTTCCCTTGTAATTTCTTTACTTTCTCTCTGTATTCAGGTGAGATAAAAATGAAGCAGGCCTCTCTATTAAAGAGATATTCTACAAGGAACTCTATCACAGTGCACTCCTGTCTTTTTACATCCTTCACGCAATCTGTCTCTTTGCTGATACTAGATAATGGAGCATCATTTGACTCACATCTGTGACTGCTCTGGTTGGCAGTCCAGCTCAAGAACGCTGACGCCCTTTTCAACAAGAGTGGAGAGGATGAGATGATGCATGCCCTTATCTCAGCAGATAATCAGGACAATGTCAGATGTATACATTGATTCCTCAGGTTAGAGTATGTGATGAAGGATTGTTTTCAATGTTGTATAGAGCTCTTTGTATTTTGAATGCAGTTATAAAACTAAAAAGTCAAAGTGATTTTCGCTTTGATGCTTTTTGCGGTTTGTTGGTTGGTTGGTTGGTTTTGGTTGGTTGGTTGGTTTTTTTGGGGGAGTGGGGTGAAGGAGGAAATCCTATCTGCTTTTGAAGGCAGAGTATTCTACAGGACAGCAAAGTTATTATGGGAAAGCACAAATCTCAAATACCTTAATTCAAAACACCAGTAGGAGTGGGCTATATTATGCCAGTAATTATGTCATGTTTTCCCATTCAAACTGATAGCATGACAAAGCAAAAGATCAGAAAACTAATCCAAAATTACAAAAAAACCCCAAACCAATCTTACTGAAATGAACAGAAACTTATTTGTAATTTCTTTAAGTTAGCCTGTTATTTCATCCCCTTGGCTGAATGGTATTTGAATAGCACATAGCATAAACACTGCTTCTTGCGAAGAATGGAAAATCAAAACTTTTAAAAGCAGTGTTGAAGTTCTGCATTCTTTCTTACCTTTTTAAGGGAAGACAGTAAACTACTAAATAGCTGTCTTGACTGAGGAAAAGGTGACTGATTGCCAATCAGTTTAAGTTATTACATGTACATATTCATATTATCAGGAAGGCTCCTTGAGTAAGATAAAATATATCCTGAACAGTTCTAGAAACTGTAATAGTATTCAGTGGCATGGGATTGTCAGCAGATTTAGGGGGAGGGATGGAGAAAAATTCAAAAGAGGTGGATAAAGAATTAGAACAAGATTAGCATACCAAACTTGAAGAGTTTAATGTCTTCTAATAGTAAAATCTGAGTAAATTCTGCTTTGTTACCACAGCAAGTATTAGCATAGCTCTGTTGCTCTACATGATGAGTGATGTGGCAGGAATTGACTTGAAACACCATTACATTTTTAAATTAAGAAAAGGATCAATATTATTCAGCAAAGATACAATGAAAATGACAGAGCTCTGTGGAAGAAGTAAAAGAATCCTTGTTCTGACTTAAGATGGGCAGCTGCTTCTAGAAATAAAGAGATAGGATAAAGTCACACTGATTACCTTTTATTTCTGAGAGATTATTCTCTAATGAGGAAGTCATTGCAGCATTAAAGAAGAAATTATGAAGAATGTTGGTGTATACATGCAGGATGATAAACAGAGTAGAAAATGTCATCTTTACATATTTTATTTTTAAGAATCAGACTTTTATTTTAATACATGGTGATACATGAAGGTCTGACATAATCTCAGATATGTACAGTCTCTTTACATAGTAAAAACTAAGGGTAGATAAAAAATGGACTTTTTACTATGTCAAGGCTTTTATGAGAAATTGAGAGCTCTGCCTGAGTGCAATGTGGAATGAGGAAAGCCGTTTCAGAACTAGAAAGCTGAGGGACCAGTAATATTCCCTTTCCATCTTTATTTCTGAATATCTAACACTCTAGTCTTTTCATAGACCTTTATGGTCTGTGTGAGCTGATAAACAGAATACTGAACATTCATATTTTAATGATCTATTTAGTAATAATTAAGATAATCATTAGTAGGATATACTAATAATTAGAAATGTAAAGAATAACAAGTGGAGAGAGGCAAAGCTTATGAGAGCCTCCTATGCTTGATTTGGAGGGAAGAACAATTTAAAGGATTATTAACAGCTTTAGGGATGTGTTAATGAAGGAAGGAATATTACAACAAGTTTTCTTTCTTAGCTACAGGTTGAATATTTCAATTGTGTTTTAATTTCAATAATAGCATGAAAGAACAGGGTGTTTCCATAATATTACTCACAAAGTTATATAAAAGATGTGTTCCTTTGCTCCTGAGGCAGTTTTATTGTCTATGTGTCACCACAGCTGAGTCATCATTTTTGAGGAGAAATTTCATAACCTTTTGTAACTCTAGCTTGGCACTTAATTAGACCTGGATACTTTGATGATAGTGCAGCAGTAATTATGTCTGCATATCCATTTTCACATGAAATATTTAGTTATTAGCTATTGTCAGCTACTTTGGCCTTTTGAGAATAAGAGCCAGCTAATAATTCTAACAGTTATTTTAAATGTCTAATTACCTAATGCATATCTAACTCAAATCTAAATGTAGACACTAATAAACATTCTTATACATTTTGTGAAAAATCATCTGAAATAACTGAGAAACCTGGTAACTTTATAGATACCTGCCATTGTGCAAGTGTAAGCTTGAATCATCGTTCTAATTATAATTTGCATTTGTCTGTAACTGATCTTGCCCACTGCTAAATGGTAGAGTTGATACAGATGACTATACCATAAATAATAAACCATACATCAAGTACTGTGCTTCATCCATTATTTCCATAATTATACAAATATTATGAAATTTTCTCCATAGAGAACAGTATGGAATTATTGACCGCAATAAGTATCATTAAACTGATGCATTGGGATTTTAGCATATTTTGTAGATTTTTTCGAATTTTTAAAATTATGTAGGTTTTCCTGTGTTGCTCAAGAATTTAGGCATCAAAACTGGATGATCAATATTGATTCAATACATCAAAAATGATACTAGTGACTCCTTGTCAATCAGCATTTTGTTTGTTTGTTTGTTTTTTTAAGATCATTGTCTTACGTATTTCTTGTTTGTTATTTCTACTTGCTTTTTCCTGACTCTTAAAGACTTCATAATTCTAGAAATGCTTTTACTAGAGCCCCCTCCACATGGGGCCCTTTTGGCCACATTACTGCAGTCATTGAATCTATGAGATGGTAGTTCAAATTTGTAGTGATCAGAAGATGGAAGCTGCACATTTAAAAATGTTGTATATATTCTGTTCATCTTAAACAGGATTATTTATCACAATGTTGTTAAGGAGATAATTGAATTCTTAACACATAAGTTGTGTACTGAAGTTTATTGTCTTTTTCTGAATTCCTAACAGACTGTCTCCCCTTGAATGTCTGGGACTCATATGGAAATTATTCAGAACCACCTCATCATGGCTAGGCTTCATGAATGAAGATTTGGGAAGGGCTCTACCCATGCTTGCTACAAGTGCATTGGCGGCTAAAAAGGCCAATGCAGTATAGGCAAGTCCGGTTGCAAAAAGCACAGCAGAAAGTCTCCTTAGGCAATATTAGTGAGGAACGGTTCTTTCTGCATTGTAATAAACAGTACATCAAGTACTGTGCTTCAAACATTATTTCCATAATTATGCTAATATTATGAAATTTTCTCCATAGAGAACAGTATGGAATTATTGACTGCAATAAGTATCATTAAACTGATGCTTTGGGATTTTAGCATATTTTGTAGATTTTTTCAAATATTTAAAATTATGTAGGTTTTCCTGTGTTGCTCAAGAATTTAGGCATCAAAACTGTATGATCAATATTCATTAAATACATCAAAAGCGATACTAGTGACTCCTTGTCAATCAGCATTTTGTTTGTTTGTTTGTTTGTTTTAGGTTTCCATTGGTACGATATCAGATGTAGATGTTGCTTTCTTTGTCGATGTCTACCATGGCTCTTTGGAGCATCATGCTGAAGAAGATTGTGAATAGAGTTGGTGCCAGAACACAATCTTGTTTCACACCACTGGTTATTGCAAAGGGCTCAGAGAGTGCATAACCATATCTGACTTGTCCACACTGATCCTCATGTAGCAGGATGATCATTTTGAGGAACCTGGGGGGACATCCGAAATGTTCCAAGATCTGCCACAGGCCCTTTATGCTCACAGTGTCAAAAGCTTTGGTGAGGTTGACAAAAGTTACATAGAGTCCTTTGTTCTGTTCCCTATGCTTCTCTTGCATTTTCTGAGAACAAATACCATATCTATGGTACTCCTATTGGCTCTAAAACCACCCTGGCTTTCAGGTAGGAGTTCTTCTGTGATAGCGGGTACTAATCTGTTCAGAAGTATTCTTACAAGGATTTTACCAGCAATGGAGAGCAAAGTAATACCTCAGTAATTTGAGCAGTCTGATTTGTCTCCTTTCTTCTTGTGCAGGGGGATGATGACTGAGTCACAGAGATCTGGTGGTAGTTCCCCTTGTTCCCAGGAATGCACAATGAGCTTGTGAAATTTAGCAAGGAGTTCTTGACCTCCATGCTTCCAGATTTCAGGTGGAATTCCATCAACCCCAGCTGCCTTGCCAGTTTTCACCTGTTGTATG
>JAWWEV010000134.1:6212121-6261608 GCA_035583235.1 Hafferia zeledoni
AGAGGGATCTATGGGATTATCTTTAAGTCTAGTTTGAAGGTTTACCTGGAAGCTGTCTCTCACTGTAGCTGTTTGAATATTCTTAACTTGGAGCCTCCTCCTTGGAATGCTGCCTCTCTTAGATTTGGGCTTAATACCTTGAGGTCACATAAAGCAAAAACACTTGACACTTTTTCTCAAGAGATTTCTTTTAATTTAGTGAGAAAATACGCATTTTAGCAAAAGGTTCACAGTGGTAACATACAATCAAGAAGAAGAATCCACAAAGGCCCCAGGAAACACCAACCCATAACTTAGTAAAATAGAATGCATCAGTTGAAGTTACCCAAAAGAGACTAAGGGAAGAGGAAAAAGAGATTAAGAAAAGAAATAGGAGTAAGGAGATAACATAGAAGCAGTAAAGAAAGATATTAGAATAAGAGAACAATAGTTACCACTGAGAATCTTTTACACAGTGATGGCCGAAGAGAAAGAGGCGATATGCCCCTCTATTTGTATGCTCTGGCCAACATGGCTACCCCTCCCAGGTAGGACATCTGGCTCACTGACTACTCAGAGACCTCCAGGCCAGAGTGAGGGCTGGTGCTGCCAATCAGAAACTCCCAGGGGACGCTGTGAGGGTGGGCTACCAGGCAGGCCTTTTGATTGATGGCTGCAATGAGGCTGTGCTGTGTGGCTTGCCTGCACTTTGCCATGGCTGCCATGAGGCTGCAGGCTTTGCCATGTGGCTTCTGACCTGGCCCCTCCTGCAACACACACAAATTTGTTGATTTGACCAAATAATTACATAATCTAGTGAGATACAAATCCAGTCTCTTGCTCCACCTAAAGTTGTTTAAGAGCTCCTGATTAAGGCTGTACAAATAGAGACCTTGTGGTGTGAGTTAGTTGGATCAAACCAAATTAACTTACAAGATTCTTTGGAGCAAAACTCTTTTTACCCTACTGCTGTAAGCATGTGACAGCTTGATACAAATACAAAAGCATAAGTCTAGTTAACTAGAGTTTAGTTCTTCAGTTGTCATATACTCTATTAATATTTGTATCTTACATCCAGAGGACTTTTCTCAATAGTACATATCATGTGAAGATTTGATAACTGAAAGAAATTGGCAAGAGAAATTTTATGCTGGTAAAAAATTGTTGTCAGTATTAAAGGACATGTCAAAAATTGCCAATTAAACCATTTTTCTAGAGGAAAAACTCAGGTTTTTTCCCCTCCCCTAGGTTATTCATTTTCTTGTACTCAGGAAAAGAAAAGTTGAGTTGGCAATAATTCATACGAAATCTTCTTATTATTCTCATTAAAATATCTTTTAGTGGGCAGAATTTAAACAATTTGAAGCCAGTCTTGGATTTAGAGATGTGTTTTTGAATGGTGTTAATATTTCCTGACTTTAAACATTGTTTAGGTTTTGATGTAGAAGCTCTAACTTGGACTTCAGACAGCTGGTTATGTATAGAGGTGGTGCAGAAAACTGCTAACAGCTTTGGGGAGCTGGAAGAGAGTAGTCTGCCAGAGCAGCCTTTGCCTTTACACGATGTGTAAAGAAGTGAGGAGACAGTGCTGGCTGTTGCACCAGGGTCTGAGGAAGGGGAAGCTGCATGCAGGAATGAAAGGTAATCTTGACAGCTGGGACATAGTCTAAAATGTTCAAAGCAGATCAAGAGTAGATCAAAGACTCCTTGAAAATTTTGTATTCTGTAAAATTTCTCTTGTTTCCATGTATCACAGACTTATCAGGCTGATTATCTGCTTTATTTTGTATTTAGGTTTTAGTTGCCTTCCTATATATAATGTTGAGAGAAAAAAGCATAGGTTAACTGAACACATCTGGGAAATGGGAGACACAGAAAACTCTTGTGTGCTGTTGCTGATGTGCTCCATCTTCCCTTGTGAAAAGGGACACCCATTAAAAAGGAGAGAAAGGTGACAGTTATATTTGCCATTACAGGTGTAGCTAGAGAGATGCTTAAGAATAAAGAATGACAAGCAGATGCAGAATCATGTGAAATTGCTTTCTGCTCACTCAGTCCAAGAGATATTGAACAGGCATATCCTCTATCTGCAACCATCAGTCATAAGGGTTTGAGGGATACAGCTGCAGTAGTTTAAGATAGCTGCCCTCAGTGTGCATTATTTTCAGATTAATTTAATTCCTGGCAATAGCACTGACCTAGATATCTAAATAATGAAGTAATATAATTTAGTTTTACTGTTTGTAATTTTAATTAGGAAACTTTTTCTTATTTGGATCATATGTTTCACTGAGGTAGGAAATGGTCAGTTAATACAAGTGTCACAAGAAGCTTGAGCCTACAGCTAGTTCCCAGTAAAGTAATATATTTTAATTATAAGAAGCGAGGGGTATGCAGTGTCCCCTAAGATTAAGCATTAAAATTTAGAAAACTTCAAAAATTAGTTTCAATATTTATTTGGATTCACGTGAAGATGAACACACTCACATAAATAATTATTTGCCTATATGATTATACTGTGGCAAAGGAAGTTCACTCAGGAAGGCAGAATAGTTTCTTATAATGTTTTCATAGTAATTTAACAACAGGCTAAAATTTAAATGAATGTATGTGAGCCACCCGAGTAGCCAGGAGTGGTATCTACTAAATTGGAATGAAGCTGCTTGATTTGAAGTAAGAGGAGTAAAAGGCAAAAGAAAAATTAAGAGCAAAGTTTGAAGGCACATTCACATTTCTAGCTATTGCTGTGTTTTCTTGACTTTTGTTCCTTCAAAATAGCTGAAGCAATTCAGTTTCATTGCTTCCTGAGAATCTCATGAATATTTCAGTTCCAAATGGTTGAATATTGTTTTTATTAGTCCATTTAGATTGCAGCACAAATATATTTTCTTGCATGTGACTGAGACTTGGAATTAGGGAGTATTTGTGGCATGAGACAATAAACAAAAAGAAATGCATAGTGTACCATTCAATACAGTTGTAACAATCGAATGCTTTTTACAGTTCACACTCACAGAGCTTCATAGACTTGGGACTTGACTGAATGTACCTTTTATTTTATATTTTAATATTAATTTCTTGCCAATAACACTGCCTGCTTCTCTTGCCCTCTAAAGTCGTCAGACTGAGAAACATACAATCCTTATATGCTGTTTCTTTTTATCCTTCCAGTGCAATTTTCTTGTTTGCTTTTTCAGCTGTCCTCAGGGTTCCAGTGGACATCCTTGGAAAGAACAGTTGTACTGAGCCATTAGCAAGAAACATTTGTAAAGCATATTTGTCATGCATGAGTTTGATTACTTTTCTGTAATTGATAGTATATTGTGGGCACACAGATGAAATCCCTGTCCCAATGAGATATCAGATAAAAAAGAGAAAAGAGGGAGATCATTATATATCTGATAAAGACTAGTCACTTTGTCCGTGCATAATTTCCTTTTTTCTTTTTTTTTCTTTTTTTTTTTTTTTTTAATATTTCAATTATTATCCTTTCTTATTGGTGACGTTAGTAAGGTTTGGTTATTTTATAACTAAGGTAGACAAGAGTCCTCAGACAGTCCCTATGGTCAGGTTTCCTGCAGTGCATGGCAAATATCAGAGTGTAATTTCCAAAGAAGTGTATTTTAAAATATTTTTCATTTATAATGAAAGGCAAGATGTTACAAGGAACAAAATCCCTTTTATGATGCAGCCTTGTAGAATTTAGCCTGGAGAAGTTTGTTAGGTATTGGCATCCAGTCTAAATAATCAGGTTATAGAAACGAGAAGATTCCAAAGGAGTGGTTTTAGTAGGTAATGAAAAGATTCAGAAGTCAGAAATTGATGGATATCATTCCAGCATCCAGAGGTAACTGTGTGGCTTCTAGAATTTCTTCTGGGTCAATAGAATGTAATTAGGTTGTTGATGGATCACCTAGTTTGCTGTGTTGATGTTGATTCCCTTTGAGGTTTGTATCTGATTCCAAGAAATTAGAATACCTTTGTTTGGGACTAGGATAAGATATTTCTTGAGTCTCCCATGAGATTTACGCTCCTCTGCAATAAACAATCTTCACTCATCTTCCTAATCTTTTCTTTAGCACAATATAGTGACTCTAGGGATACATCATAATTATCTACCAAGTAGCAAATTTTGGAAAATCAGAACTAAAATTCACAGTACTTCTGTCACTGAGGAAAAAGGAAAAAAAAAAGGCATGTTTTTGTGCATACATAAACTAATTCTTTAGGAAAAGGGCCTTAAGGTACAGATATAAAAAAGAACATCAACTGAATATTGTTACTGGCAATCAAATCAGATGTCTTTGAAGAGTGCCCAGTCCTGTGCATTGGAAAGAGCACTATTCTTTCCTCATTTTCTTTGCTGGCATAAGCAGTGGTCTGCTAATTTTCTCATAATTAAAGATTTCATGATGAAAG
Source organism: Hafferia zeledoni (assembly GCA_035583235.1). Classification (NCBI taxonomy): domain Eukaryota; kingdom Metazoa; phylum Chordata; class Aves; order Passeriformes; family Thamnophilidae; genus Hafferia; species Hafferia zeledoni. Next base: position 6,216,520 of record JAWWEV010000134.1, read on the forward strand.
GCAACAGGCATCTTATTTGATAGAAAGGCTAGGATGAGGATGCCAGCTAAGTCTGGAAGATTCTGTAATTTGATGTGACTGCTGTCAGGAGCACAAACTTGTTGAAATTAGGTCTATTGGCTACCACCAGAGTGAAAAATGTACCTGCAGGGCTTAGATGATTTCCTGAAGTCCTTGACTGTATATTTTCATATGCCACTCCAGGGATAAGTACAGTGTCAACCTTCTCTGTATCAAAGATGACAATTTGCATTTGGTGAAATTCTGAAGCTCCAATAGTTTTAGCTATTTTGGATACTGACTGCCAAAACAGAAGCACAGCCATACACCTTTCAATGTACTTGGCTCTTTGCATCCTTTATTGATCTGTCAGAGCTGTAGGCAGAGCATACTTAACTGATAGCTAATCAGAGCTCAAAAGAATATGACTTTGCAGGATATTTGCAATCACTGAGAATGTTTTATGCATCTAATCACTGTCAGAGGAGATGTAGAGAGAAAATAGCTGAAGCAGTGGGATATCTAATTGCTTTTGAGCAAAAAGACCTGCCCCATTCTTCTCCCCTTCTCTGGCATACATGCACCACGGCAGAGGTCTGTCAGACCCAGTTGCCTACTCCTCTTGGTTGTGCAAATCTGACACACAAGCAACGAGGTCAGTCTTCTCACATTGTTCCATGCCCTTTGGTTTCAGGCTAGTAGGATAAACTATAGGACTGACAAAGTAAGTTGAGGTGGAGCTTATTTGATTAAGATGCAACTGAAGGTGAACTGAAATATGTCTGTTCCGTGGGTTCTGAGTTTGTTCTGTAGGTACCTTTGTTCCGTTGGCTGAGCAGGATATGGTTGAAGGACCAAGACCACCCTAGAACAGTCATTACATTCTGGTAGCTGTTGATTTCTTCAGCTCTAGCCTGAATTCAGCTCAATACTTGAAGACCTAATGCTTTTAAGTAAAAGGCTTCTGACTCCACCAGTATTCAGTTCTGCAGCTAGATCCTTGTCCAAAGAGTGCATCAGCATGGTGTTTAAGGAGCAGGTCCTCAGAATGGCTGAAAAAGGAACAAACTGAAGTTCATGCTGAGAAAAGCAAATATTTCACCTTTTTAACAGGTCACTCATTGTAAATGACTTCCATGTTGCCTATACACAGGATAATCCACAGGATAATAGTGTAAGAAGATGCAAATAAATAATAGTCTGATAGATATACAGACCTTTTATGGCTACATACAATGACTATTTCATATTGATTTTTACAGGCTTGCATATAAGATATTTAAATTTAACCAGGGACTTTTAAAACTCCAAGATTTGCTTTGCTTTCTGGATTAGTGTACAATACACAGGCTATTTTTATTCTGTTCTGACAAGTTTTGTTGTTTTTTGTTTTGTTTTGTTTTTAATTTTATCCTGACATGCTTTTTTCTGTTCATATATTGAATGTGCTGGATGTGTAGGTAGATTTCCCATAACTAAACCAGTATTTGTCTTATGTCTTTCTATGCTATGGAAATATTTTTATTTAGTTTTCCTCAAAAGAAGCTTTGAACTTAGTAGGGAAAATCTGGATTTGGTCATCCATGTGTGAAGTAGAAGCCTGCTATCTCTCTGAATCTTGTGTGATCTAATGGAATAATATGCAATTATAGTGTCTTTCTTGCTAAAAGTCTCAAATGGTATACAGGCAATTTGAAACAGGATTGAGTTATAATTTTTGGAGTTGCATTACGAAGAAAAAAACAAACTGGCTCTTCCTGGTTAAAACAGTAAAGGTATAAAATATGACCTATTATGAGCTATTACAACCTGCCTCAGGAGGGGAGGGTAACCCAGGTTCTTGTTAATAAATCCTTTGGAGTGGTTTAAATTGAAAAGACACTGAATAAGCAGTGTTTGTAAATATATATATACAGGGTTTATTTTAGAACAATTTTGTTTCAAAGGTAAACAGGTCTATTTCCATTTTGGGTGTTATCATTGATAGTAAATACAGCAATATTAAAGCATACAAATAACACTTAAGGAAATGTATAAGGAAAGGAAAAGACAGAATAGATAAGAGTCAAAAGACATATATATAATCACCACCCACTGGATCTAGCATGAAGCTTGGTAGTTGCAGCATCCATGTCTGTTGGTTGAACTAGTGGACGCAGTCCTGTCAAAATTGTGATCTTGATCTTTTGGGGATGGGGGAAGCACACACACCCCCACCCCCCCAAACTCAAATATCTGATGTGATACACTTCAAGCTCAGATGGGAATGCCTTGTACCACCCCAGAGGTAGGGAGTTTTACAATGGATAGTGTCATGGGACATGTTGGGACAGGTCAGAGTCTCTGACACCTCTGATGTTACAGCTGCCTATTATGTCATCATCCGTCATGGTCCATCATGGTCCAACATTTGAGATAAACAGCCCAGGCTAGATGAGAAATGTTTTCAAGGTTCTCTGGAGGGATTTTTACAGCAGAGTCATTCATGTATGAGAGGACTTTGGCGTAATAAGAGGAAGGATTACCCCACCTCATGGGATTTGCCTCTTACTAGCCTCTTCCCTTATCTGGAAACCCAGTTTGTAGTTTCAGGTATGCATACCCTTCTGACAGAATTTCAGAATCTCAGACTATTCTGAGTTGGAAGGGACCCACAAGGGTCATCAAGTCCAACTCTTAAGTCAGTGGCCCACATAGGGGATTGAACCCATGACTTTGGCATTATTACAGCCAAGTGCATTTTTGGAAACTCCATGTTGGTGATTCCTTCAGCCAGGGACAGAAAGATATGTCAGCATGCAAAGGCTACAACTGCTTCAAGAAGCTATGAGAGGATGGCAAGAAAAAATTGGAAAGCAGATTGGAAAAAGTAGAGTAAACTGTCTATTTATCACATAATTACTAATCCTCTGAGTTACATATGACTACAGGCTTAACAAAGGCAATGAAATGTGTGCAATTGGTATCTAAGGTAATTGCAATTTTCAAAAAATATTCATTTTATTAATCTCAGGAATGTGAATGCACAGAGAAAATTTGTAGAACAAAAGCAGTGGCAAATGGGATCAATAAAAATACATTACCGTAATTTAAATTAGTGCAAATGTTTGTTTTATGGAGCTCCATTTTCACCCTAAAATTCATTTGCAAAGTATCTCCTGAAGCTAAAACTGAAATGTGGGCATGTACATGTGTGAAACAGAAATATGAGACTTAAATGTTTGTAAGGGATCTGATTTACTGGTAGCTGGATACTGGAATGTGACTTACTGTTGCAGTCTCATTCACAGTTGCACAGATCAGCTACCTACTATTGAGGCTACATATTATGAAACCCAAATATTTTTCAGTTATCATGTCACTTGCAAATAATGAAAGTAGGTCATTACAGCTGTGTCTTTCACTTTTTTCTTTTCTTGTTCTTTTGACTTTTTTCTTTCATTCTTTTTAAAACACTGACTTTTGTCCTCTAAATCATTGCTTATTTAGGCTAGACTTCTCTGTGTTCTCTTAATCTATGAATCTTCTCCCCAAATTATTAGCCATGCACATACATGAAGTATACATACATTACTGGACTTTACAAGAATAACACAACTTTACTGAAACAAATGCCAAACTGCCTGTTTGGGGTGCCAAAAATATTTTATTCACAAATGTCCTTCCCCTCAGTGTTCCAAAACCTGAAAAAAACATAAAGCCAGATGGATATGCCTGTATTGAACAAGTTTTGAAGGATGATACAATTTCCAAAACTGGGAAGACAGTACCACTGAGCTTCACTGAACCATACCTTTGCTGTAACTCTATGAAAGGTCCCCATTCCAGAGGTAGGTCCTTTCATAAATTTTGAGAGGATAATTTTTAGGTTCATACTCTAATTTACTCCTTTCACTATTGTAAAACAAAAATTATTCTTGATGATAGAAAGATAACTAATGGAGGGCAAAAAGGTAAAAAAAACCCTAACCAAAACAAAAAGCTAATAGCCTTATAAAGCCTGACAAAAATGTTTTCTAAGCATTTTAATTAGGTAGATAGCTATTAACTCTGAAGACCAAGCTTGATGGTTCATTCAACTATGTGTTTTTTAAAACTTGCTCTTGTTAAAGTATTTTGCTGAGGTGGATGAATTTAGACATGACCATGGGCATAAGAAGACTTGGAATGTATGTTCATTAAGATGACAAACAGCTGGTTAATGGAAGCAACCGTTTTCCTGAGAACTGTAAATGCTGCACAGTGATTAAAATAATGAGACTTGAACTGCTACAGTGGCTATAGTAGAGTTCCATGTTTCCATTTGAAGGAGATTCCTATGTTTGTTGCACCACATGCCTCTCTGTCTGAAGATCTTTACATTGGAAAAACAAATGGTAAAACAAGAAGTGGATAACCCGGGTTATGGGCTTAAAATAGTCAGGTCAGCAGCAAATGTCACAAATTAAAATATTTTAGTTAATACCCATATATTTGCTTTTGCAATTATGTTTTATTATATGAAAAATTTGTGACAGTTCAAAGTGGATCTTGGTGCAGTATTATTTAATGAAGTATCCAGGCAGAACTGATGAAATCACAAACCTAAATTTTAGTTTGAAACTTTTCATTGATTCTTTAGAAGTAGGTTAACTTTTTCATAGGGGATGTTTTAATCTTTTTCCTTGCTAGTAGTGACATCCAGTCTCAGTATGTAATGCTTACTTCAGAGAGGTTGCGTCATTGCCTTAGCAAGCATTAGCACACTATACTGGAGATCCAATTTAATATGCAATTTAGAGGTTTAGGAGAAAAGAGTTTCTGCCTGAATTTACCTCTGTAAAAATATGTGTCTTGACTTTATTGATTTTTAACCCTTGGCCTCCTGTGTAATTAAAAAGTGACTTCCTCTGGTACGTGGTTAGACTAAGAAAGAAAAGGGAGGAAAAACCCCCTCAAATGTGGTGTAAAAATTATTTTTTTTTCCCAGAAATATTACAATAATCTATTTCAATTAAAAAGGAAGAACCTTACTGCTCTTTCTGTTTTGTATATCCTCCACCTGAAATCTAAATCAGTCACTGACTGAACTATACAATATGTAATCCTTTTAGATTTCATATTTGTAATGTTCTTTTGTTTTCTGTTTTCCCACACTATGACAACTCCATAAACCTGTGATTAATTCTCTACATATGGTTTACACAGAGTTTTTGTCTTAGTTTTTATTAAAATTGATATTTCACAGAATTAGAAGCTATCCTGTGAATCTGTTTAGATCTGAAGAATAAATCTGTAAATGAAACTGTTTAGGTTTCACAGAATCACAGAATATTCTGGGTTAGAAGGGACTCACAAGGATCATTGAGTGCAACTCTTAAGTGAATGGCCCATACAGGGATTGAACCTGCAACCTTGGCATTATTAGCACCATTCCCTACCCAACTGAGCTAACCTCATTATCTACAGGATAATAAAACAATATGGTATTATGTTTTAAATCAGTGGTGCCTTAGGCCAATATAATCAACCCAGTAATAACATTTAAATTGACCCAGATAATCTGATCTACATGCAGCAGAGCTGTGCTCTGCAATGGAATTATCATTACATTTTACACAGTAGCAGCAAGAATTACGACATTAGGAAACTGACCATTAAATAGAGTCCATCTGCGACAGACTGGAAATAGGTTTTATTGGTCATAATAAAAATTGCTTGTATAATGTTTGATAGCTACATAAGGTGAAATGGCCATTAAACTTTTCCAATGCTGTATCCTAGGTTCATCAGTATGAAGAGCTTCCTTCTATCAATGACATGGTCATGCATTTCATGCTCTATAAAATTCCTTATTTCTGGAGAGAAACTGTTTCTGTCAGACACATTTTGTGTCATTCTCCAGGTCTCATATCACTGAAATACAAAGAATTAACCACCAATCTGCTTAGTTAGTAAAATTTTTAGACTCTGAGAATCATTTTGCTGTTGGCAGATGTCCTTTATGGGTGTGTTAGGTTGAGCTGGCAAAACGCCAACTGTCCAACACAGAAAGAAAGAATCCATCCCCCCCACCCACTCCCCCAAAACAGCAAGCTTCTTATATTAAACAAAAGAGAGACCATTAAAAGCAGAATATGATATAATACATATATATAGAAATGTGAGAAAAACCAAACCAACAGCAACAACAGCCACCAGGTTGCCCACCCAAACAACGCAGACTTCCACCATCCCAGCTCCCAAAAATACTCTAACAAACTCCCCCAAAATGATACCTGGCAAGAGAGGAGAAAACTAACAACAAAGAAAAGAAAAAGGTACTGCCCAAACCAAACAGCTGTGAAGTTGTGAATGAGGCCCAACACCCCCAAAAGGGTGATAGCAGGTCCTCTCAGCACCCAGCCATCAAGGAACTGACTAGGCACCGCCTACACCTTCTTTTATACTTGATTTTGACATCAAAATGATATGAAATATCTCAAGTCAGGTGATGCTTGTTCCCTCTAATCTCCGTAGACTCTCTGGGCCTGCTGAAACTAAAGGCCTAGCTGAGGCCTAGCTGAAACTAAAACCAAAACTACCACAATGTGTCATAAAAGAAATTCTTATTATTTTTATTTTGGTGATGGTAGTGGTAAAATAATAAATATGTATACATATACTCAATACAAAATCTAAATTATATTAATATAACTGCATGTCAAAAATTTGCTATGTAAATATAGCACCCAAAATTGTTTTCTAAAAATACATCTAAAGAAACTAACAAATAATCTGCTTTGAAATAGTACCTGAAATAGGGTAGCAATTCTTCCTGTTCTCTCACTGTCTTGAATACATTAGAGAGCCAGCTAGGTACTTGAGAAATATAGAGTTATATTGAATCTGCTTGACTTTCCAAATATTTTAGCTGCATTTATCTGCAATATGCAACTAATTCTGAGATGCTGGATAATTTGTAGGTTTGATATTACAGTGTCAAAACCTCCTTTTGAAGTCTAAGTGTTTATTTGTAAAGCCTCAGTGATGAAACACTTTATCAAAGCACATGGGACTGACAAAACTAAGAGAAATTTAGGTTTTACTTTTTCTATAGAAAAAAAGGAAACTGCCAAAAGGAATAGAGCACAAACATGACTACCTGCAGAATATTCTGTACAAGAATATTACAAAAGGTCTGATATTTTGATATGTTTTTCTTGTGGTCTGTGCCTTGATCTCAAATAAAATCAATCTACTGAAAGTAACAGATACCCTAAATTTGCATATCTGACTGAATATTCACATGACATGCATTTAAAAGAAGTTCAGCTCCAAAGTCTTCACTGTGTGACTCTGTAAAGGCTAGCTAATACTTTGCATTACTGTGAATATTTCTGAATTAAGCAGATAACACCTATTTCCAGCTTTCTAATTTGTCACAGTAGAAACTGTCAGAAAAGTTTAAAAAAATTCCAGCTACTCACATGGCCTGAAGCTATTACGTAAAGCTTCCAAATCTAAACACTGTGCCAAGATCAATCCTCTCAAAGAATAAAAAATTAGGTAATTTTTTTTAAAAATTATTATTATTTTATTGAATCTGAACTGTTTCACTAGTTCATATACAGTCTTTTACAAATTTTCTCTGATGTTATTTAAAACAAAGCCAGAGTATCAGAGGCCACAGTTTAAACTCATTAAAGTTGACATTGCAGAACTAAAATGAAATCAGGGAGCCATGTCTCAGAATATGGGCTATTGGTGCTCACTGCTGCTAACTGCAGTTTGTAAAGCTTTAATATTTCCATAGAGTTTAAGATCAAAGGGATTATTTCACCTAATTCAATCTCTTTTATATCACAGGCGTTTTTGGTTCATACTACCAGAGTCATGAGATCTTAATTACACTAAAGAATTTTGTTCCTTAGAACACTGAGACAGCAGAGACCACAGATATTTTGGTGTCATCAAGGCATCTCTCTTGGCAAGAAATTGGTTGGGTGATATATACATACATGATTTCAGTAGATAAGTACAGACTGCAGAGTAGATATTAAACCTCCAAGTTATGTTTTACTTTGAAGACACTTTTTTAGGGAAATTGTTCTTTGGCACCAAAATTAATGTTTATATGTGAATTAAGCAATATTTGTTGGTTTCATGACAACTTCACATGTCTCTTTATTCTCTCTGTGGAAATCAGAGTATAGAGTTCGTAGACCACTACCTTTCATGTGCACTAAGTGTACCCAAAGAGAGTATAAATATGTGAAAAGGTCAGAGCCAATAAAAGTATTTGGAAAAACTTCACTGCAGTAATTCATCCCTTTTAAACTGCATCTAACTTTATGTTATAGGGTTACCTAAGTGAGCCTAAATTTAGGCTTTAAATCTAGGGGTAGGCCTGGAGCTGTCAGCTGACTTGAGCTAGGCTGAGCTAACAGCTGACAGTTTCTAGCCAATAATATTGTATTCTATACCATATTACAACATCATTCTCAAAAAAAAAAAAGCCTGGGTAGGAGTGGCTTAGGCAGTTGCTTCTTAGCCTTCCTCTTGGGAGGACGCACGATGCTGCCCCAGGGTGGATGGAGAGGGCCAGGCCCACCATTGGCTCACTGGTTATCTCAAGAAAGTAAAATGTGTTGTTCTGGTTCTTTCCTTTCTGCTTGGGTTTGTCTCCCTGGGGACTAAATTTTTTGAAGTAATGTGGAGTTAAGATAGTAGAATTTGTGTGTTCATTAAGAAGTGGGGATTTTTTTCTTGTTGTTTCTAACTTGTGTGAGCGTGTATTGTACTTTCTTCTAATTTTCTCTTTCTTTCTGTAAAAATACATGTGGTGTTAGCATAAACGTAGTTTAAAGGTTTTTTTCCCCCTCTCCTTCTTCTTCCTTTCTTTGGTGAGCAGAAAGAGGCTTTTTAGTTTGTACTTGGGGGAGCTGGCAGTTTGCTAGCTCAAACCGAGACACTTTGGCTGATTTATTGTTCTTCAGACAGAACAAGTCCTCCATTCAACCTAGGTAAAATTTAGGATCCATATGCAAAAGCTTCACCCATGGAGGTGACGGTGTTTAACTGTGATGCAGAAAACCGGAAGAAATTCTTAAATTAAATCCCAGAACTGGAAAGGATGAACAGTAAGACTCATCAACCCACAAATTCCAAGGCGAAGGCAGGCAACACTTTGGGGAAGATATAACAATGATTTGGTTTTTTTTTTTTTAAACAACTCCAAACTCTAGCAAGCTTTCAAAAAGGTCCTAGCGACGTTGGCTGCAAGAACCTACACTCTTTCAGTTTAAATATATATACATGTGAACAGAGACATTTTCCTTTCCTCATCTATGCTAAATATTAATTTATGAAAAATTCTGAATATTTTGCCTTCTGTTCACTCTGTAATTTTTGAAGTATTAGGTGTTGTCTGTAATTTTATGCCTTTTGATAGATTACAACTATTTCACAAGGTGACTGATAGAAAATTATGAGAAAGACCATATAAAAGATGTCTCTGTCTCATTAATATGTGACTGGGGCAAAATCAAATAGCTTATACTGATGCCTTGTGAGACTGCAAAAAACAGGACTCTGAGCCAAGTTAGTGTGAGCTAAGATAAAAAGGTAGATTCTTTAATGTCTAAGCTTAGGGCCTTCAGGAATACATGATGATGCACACCCTCGAACTCTGATTTCCATGGTTTTTATAATATTGTCCACCCAATCCCCAGTTCACACATTTCTTCAGTCCAGTCTCATCCCGCCCCCAGCACACCCTGTCAGGATTTGAGTCTGAAAGACAGTGGGGCCCCTTCTCATCATCTTCGCCTTAGCACACATTGGAGGTTTTCCAGTGTTCTGGTTTTGAGATTGTTGGCTTATGCTTATGTCTTGTAGGACAGGTTTTAAGATATTATTCAGCCTTCTACCTTGAAAAGAAGTCTAAATGACTAATGGAACTTTAGATGTTGATATGGTATAGGGGTTAGAATACATAAACATTGAACTTAAGCTGCCAGAAATATTAACACACTAAATCTGAATTTTCACTACAGTTACAAGTACTTCTAAAATCTATAAAAATTAAAAATCAAAAATCAAAAAAACCCTGAGGCATCAATACTTAGGAATGATTATAGGAAGACAAATGGCTTTTTTTTTTTTTTTTTTTTCCTTTAATACTCTGCACACTAACACTAACAATTTGGAGCTTAGAGAGCTGGACATACCATTTTTATATCAGAGCTTCCTGGCATTTTCTTCCCTGAACTTGCCTAGTGCTTTTTGTGGACCTATTTAAAAATAAACTTAACCATCCACAAACATTTTTGAGTTAAGAAGTTATCTCACTTAACTACAATGTTGTTAAGAATCACTTCAATTTTTTTTTTAGTGACTTCTTAATAGTTTCATTTGATGCCTCTAGGTCTTCATCTGAAATACATAGTCAGTAGTTGATGTCTCTTCACATTCTCTTTCCCTCTCTGTTTTATAACCTCAGTTACATTCCTTCCAGACATCTGGATAAGTGCTAATAATTACTTTACCTTCTAGAATTTTATTACATAGTAAGTAGTTCCACTAATTTATAGGGAATAGTGGTCAGTCTGATCTGTCTGTAACTCCCCATGATGACCTAGCCTGTAAACTGAATAATTAGGATGATGTTGGCAGGACAAGGCTGTCTTCTGAAAGTTTTCAATTTTCAAAGAATTGTTAAAAAGAATCATTAATGGTTCATCAGTCTCCTAAGCTACTTCATTTTAGGCTCTTGGCTAACGTTTTTTAAGCTGCTGGTTTGAAAATACTTTGTTTTAGTGACAGCTAGGTAATCCTTTCCATTTTAACAGCATCACTATCATGGATATTTACTGTTTTGCTATTAGAGCTGTAGAACAGAAGTATCTGCTGAACATATTCTTCTTGCAGAAATTCTACCAGCTGCTTCAAACAGTCAATCTATAACAAGCCAGAGAATTTTCTTTTTTTCTATTGCTCAAAAACTGCTTTTCAGTGGAAGGATTCAGAACAGTTTCTAACAATCAAGACACTTTCAGGTCAAAGATCAAAAATTCAAGCATCTGAATTCCCAAGTAACCTTTACAAATGCAGTTTAGGAAACAGATTGTCTAAAATTTTGTACCTCAGGGGCAGGAGGCACATGATTTGAATTAGAATAGAAATTGTGATGTTCTTTTATTATCATATAAAATCATAAAGTTTTTTTCTTATATTTTGTTTTAAAAATTTTTCTGTATATTCTCAAGAACATATTAAATTACAGCTAAAGAGACACAGAGAAACAAGTATTTTGTGCTGAAGAAGTGTCATAGAAATATATTATTTCTCTTTAGTCTTCCAGAACATACACATAGAAGGTTTTGAAGACCTGATATAATTACACAACATTTTATGTAAGAAAAAAAGAAACTCCCTTTATCCATTGACAAGATTCCTTAATTGCCTGGGATTCCTGGATAAAGGGATTGATCTTGTACAGCTGTATCAGGAATTAAAACTGTTGACATTTTGGTCTGTGTTTTTGCCAATGCCACCTGTGAAAAGATTTATCCTTTTCCTGCCAAGTTCTAGGGAACAAAAGCTGATAGAGTGAAGGCTTCATCCTTGAAGACAGACTTTGCATAAACTAAAGTTACTTGAGTCTCTCCTATTGGTTTGACAGCCTTGGAAGGAGAACAGGAGGAGATGGGGGGGGAGCAAGGAGGAAGAGAGAAAAAGGAGCAGCAGGGTCTGCGACCTCTTCCACAGGGGTGGCGGCCTCACATCCCCAGGTAGATGTCTCCAGCAGGCTCATAAAAAAGATGAGAGGACTCATGCTCTTGGCATTGGTGGTTCTTTCCCCAAAAGGACAGCAGGGACAACCTTACGTGAGTAACTCTTTGTTGACTGGGGTGCTTACATGTTTGGCCTTATTGCTTTAGTATCCCTCCTTCTCTTTCCCTTCTCTTTGGGTTCCTGCTATTTGGTCACTCCTGTTAATAAAGATACTGTTTTTCTGAAATCTCTACGGTGCTCAGCCTCACTTTTCCAGCCTATTACAGTAACACACTGTAGTAAGTTTAATAGATTAGCAGGAAAAATGTTATAGCAAGTGAGTAATAACAGTTAACTTCAAACAATAAACTGCTTTAAGTTAAAATCTTTGGAAATACTATCACTTGTAGAGCTGCTGAGTATGAAGTGCAGGCCCGTTTAGGACTCTAACAGTACCACAATGCATTAAGGAATAGTAATGAAAAATTTGTCATTTCAAAAAAAGATGGGTAATATTTGTTCATTATTGGTCAAACTTTTCTGGATATTAGAGAAGTGAGTTAACTATAAGTGCTTGTTATAAATATTTGCCGTTCAGGTGCTTACTGGTTCCATTAGACATGATGGATTTTTTGCATTATAGAGATTCTTAGAAGATGAAAAGTACTAATTGCTTATTTTCTTTAAGATAGCAATAGCTCTTTTCTGAGAACTAGTTTTATTGCCAAAGTGAATAATATTTTAATATATTTAGATACAGCCTCATTCTTCTTGATGGAAAAATGTAATTACTTTTGACACTAGGGTGTTTTGTCATCTGTTCCGTAAGTAGCATCAGTATCATGTAATTTTGATGGTCTGCTTCAGGTGTGATTTCTGGAAACAAAATTCAAGAGAAAAAAGTGTCTTTAATGCAGCACAGTTTGTTATTTTTTCTATCTAAATTATAGTTGTGCAAAAGCATTTGGGATTTCGATACAGCGAATACTAAACTAAACCAAAGGTCTTGATTGGAATGATCTCTAAATTAGTTTTAAAATTTATTCTTTAACATTGAAATGTTTACTACCTTATCATACAACACTGATATCTAAGACTGATCCCACTGGACAATGACAGTATTTAAGGGAAGTTCTGAATGAGAGTAAGACTGCCCACTTTAAAGGTAAGTAGCTTATATTTTGATTTATTGTTTCTGTAAATGGCTTGTAAGTTTGTTGACTATTGTAATTTAAGTAGATAGTTTCACTACTTAATGATTATTTTATTTCATGTACATAAATACAACTTTTTTCCCAGCAATTTTTTATCTCATTTTTAAAATAATCATTATGACTGGTGTTAACCAATGTCAGTGCTCTTTGTAAAATTATTAGTCTTTGCATTCCCTGTTTTTAATCATGACATTTCAGTTTAAAAAAATGTTTAGAAGGCATTTTCAGTCCAAAAGCATTTAATTGATCACAAGAATAAACACCAGTGAATATTTTACATGCTCATATAAAACATTACATAACTGTTCACAGTGCTTTTGTTTGGGGTTTTTTGTTCACAATGCTTCAGCTTTTTTGTTTTCTTTTATAAGCTATCTAAAGTTTTCATTGTTTAATTGCCATTAAATATATATATATCCATCATTTAACTAATTTCACTTGAAAAATATGAAATAATAGTAGGAATAAATTTATTGTTGATCCAGTTTTACAGATCTGGATTTCTAGACCCAAAGGGAAAATGACCTTGGACTCCCTCTGCTTTTGTTCTTTTTAAACTATGAGGAAATATTAATGTGAGTTCTGCAAGAGTGAAAACGCTTGTGGATAAATCTCTGAATTTTGCTTGCAAAGGGAAATTATCACTTGCAGTGTAAGAGATGATAATTAAGGAGCTCAATTTCATGAACTTAGATATTTTAAGAGGGATATGGTGCTGTTACTAGTTGAGGGGCTTTTGTGTTTGATAAAGTATCTTTATTTCCAGATTTTCAGGCTGAATACTACTGTTAGTGTAAAAGAGTGACTATTTGTAGAAAGGAAATAAGATATGCTGTAAGAAAATATGCTTGAGTATTTACTATAAGGAGCTAGTTGACATTACATCTGTCCAATAACGTAGCATTTAAGCTTTCTGGGTTTTCTGGCTAAATAAGCAATGGATTGTGAATGGCAGACTTAGCTCATCTCTAAGACTTTACATTTCCTGCTTCCTCGTAAGTGCAAAAAAATTATCAGAAGCAAGAAGAATCTATTATCTTCCTGGCTTTTTCTTACTTTAACCATTCATGCTAATACTTGCACTGCTTAGAGTGCTGGCAGCTGAAATGATACAAAATCAGAGCAGTGACTTCAAAACCAGAGATGAGTAAATTATTTTGCTGTCAAAAATAAAACCATAACTCTGTGGCACAGAATAATATTGAATGAATACTGAACACCTACAACTCCAAAGGGTCTTTAGTGCAACAGTAACACATCTCTTGTTTAGGCATTTGCTCTGTAAGCAGTCCGTCATGGTGTGAGGAAATTGAGTGTCTTATACATCCACGGAAGACACAAAAACAGCTGAAAAACAATGTAACCAGCCAGTAAGGCATGATGATGACAGGGAGGTGTCTGACTCTTTCTGGGGTTTGGGCATTTAATACAATGTTTCCTGGCAACTCCTTCCTTTAATTGGGCTTTTAAGTACTGAGCCTCCTATTTTTTTTAAGAATTGAGTATTTGACTTTTGAAGTATGTCAAAAAGAGAAGGCAGGCAGGGTTCTTAATTCATTCACCTATTTTTACCTTTAAAAAGTCATGTTATGTGAAACATAAAAAATCCTGAATGATCTTGTGAAATGCCTAGTTTTTAATTTGGGGTTTGTTTTTATTTTATTATTTTATTTTAAGAGAAGACTCATCGCTCTTAAAGGAAGGGTGTTTTTTTGTCTGAGTCAATTATTATATAAGCTGATCAACAGTTCATTGGATCTTTGAAAATTTTGATTTAAAGTCACTTCAGATGTGTAATTTTAACAACATATTGTAACTTAGAGGCTTGTCCAGTTCAGCGCAGGCAGGTGACAAATAGCCCAAGTGTCTGTAAGCAGCAGATCCAGCAGACACATCACAGTAGTTTTGGTTGTAGTTTTAGGTAGGCCTCATTTAGCAGGCCTCAAAGGATGTGACATAGATTAAAAGGAACAGGCATCGCCTGACTTAAGCAACCCAAGAAATATTTCATATCATCTGACATCATCAAGAAGAGTCAAGGGGTATAAAAAGAGAGAGAGGAGGAGCTTCTGTCTCTTTCAGGTTTTGCATCAGCTCCGTCAGGACACGCTACTCTGCCTTTGCTGAGATTAGACCTTACTGCCATCCGCGCTTTTGTTATCTAGGAAGGTGAACATTTTCTTGTTGATTTCTCTCTCTTCTTGCTGGGAGGTTTTTCTGGAAGAGTTTCTGAGAAGTTTTCTGGGGTTTGGATGGTTTGGAATCTGTATTATTAGGTTGGGCGATCTCGGTGAAGGTGTTATTATTTCTTTTCACATTTGTATATATATGTGTGTTATATCATATTCTGTTTTAAATTTTCTTTTCTTCTGTGTAAATATAAAACCCTTGCCATTTCAAAGTCCCATTTCTAGGGGTTTTTTCCTTCCTCCCTTTCAGTTCCTAGAGGAGCTCTGAGAAGCAATTGGGCAGTTAACGTTTTGCCAAGCTAAACCGTAACACACATCAATGAATCCTCTTCTAAAGTTTATTCAGTGAAGAAAACACTTGAGCTAGGAGAAAAAAATAAATAAATAAATAAATAAATAAATAAATAAGAGAAAAAACTTAGACGAAATCTGTGTTTTTATAAAAATGAGGAATAAGAAGCAGAGAAAAGAGATTGTTCAAGAAAATCAGAAGGGAGAAGCGGCTTGCCTACGCTATTGTATTCAGTTACCCTGAGATTATTATACTGAAGCAGTGTTTTAGAGGAGAAACTACTCTGGAAGGAAAGAACGAAAGACTGAATTCCTGCAAAGAATTTTTTCTGTGAATGTGCTTTATCCATGTAACTATGAAATGATGCAATCAGAATAAAAGCACGGAAAATGTAAAACTAGACAAGACAAAAAAGAAGCTAAGAACTCATACTAAAAAAGGCTTTGAAGGTACTTGATATAATACTGGGCCATATCCCTGGTGTGACAACATGACCTCACTGAATTGGTTGTGGGAATCACTAATTTCCAATCAATTCTTATGATAGTACATGATGGTTCAAGACATTGCAGCTTCTAGTGTTTTGCGTGGTGCAAGAGGAGAGGCTGCTGTCATTTTGTGAGACTTCTGCAATGCTTCTTTCCCTCCAATTTCTGTTAAAAAATGTAACTACACTCCCAAGGACAAACATGAATAATTTATGTTACAATTGTTTATACCTTCAGATACAGATAATTGACGCTGCATTCTGTGACATAACAGTTTTTCTTACTTAACTACATATTTATTTTACTTATGTAGAAGAAAATAAAAGCCCTTACCCAGCTGTTTCCTTGATTTTTAAACCTTTCAACCCACTGGAATACTATAATTAATTGTTTAAAATTAATTGTTGTTAAATTAATTGTTTTAAATACTATTTTTAATGTTATATTTCATATAATATTTTCATATTATATATTACTTAGTTCTTGTTCACATTTCTGTTATGTACATTTCTTTTCAGAGCTGGACTTGCAATACATGTCAATTTGGTAGTGCCTGCATATTCATGTAACATTTATTTACTTAGCTAAAAGACTATGTAAGGAAATTTAGTTGTCTTTGGAGCGCTGAATTCTTTTGAAATTTAGCCTAAATACTTGGAGTTTTTTTCTACTTTAAATATTTCTTTTATTATGGGAATAGACTCCGCGAATGAGAATTTAAAATATTACCTTTTTCTTTCGTCTTTAATTATCAACTGGTATTATTTTTCTCCAATCACTTACTGCCTCTTCCCATTTTTATGACGTTTGAGAAATTATTAATAGTACAGTTAGCTCAATAACTTACTGCCTTGATGCATTACACTATATAACTATGTATAGATCCATAAATTATTGCTATTCTCCAATGACACTTTTCAAATGTCAAAATTTATATTTAAAAACCACTAAATTATCTTACACTCAAGTTTTCGCTGTTACTGAACCACAGCCAGACACTCTGAAATGTGAAACAAGAGAACAAGCAAAACATGCATTAGGAAATTTGTTATGTAGAGTTTCTAATATTTATCCCAGTCTGACTGATTTCTCTCACCATACTCCTTGTTATAAGGGCACATCTGCTTTCAGAGTCTGTAGCCAATAATACAGTTACCACCATAATATGCAGCAAGCAGAGAAAATGAGAAATCAGTAGGTTAGTGTAAAAAAAAAAAAAAAAAAAGGAAGTTAAAAAATGTTGGTAACATGCACGTTTTCAAAATCATTTTAAATCTGACAAAAGGCAATCAGTTCTGTTAGGATGTTGATAAAGTTCAATTCCAATGAGAATCTGAGTTATTATAATCTGTGCATGTTGAAGCTTGTGAACAGCAAACCACTGTATCAAAGAGACATACAAAGAGGGTATTACAATAATCCAGACTTGATGTTAAGAAAAACAGGAATCAAGAGCTCAGCACCCTGTGGAGACAGTAAGCTTTAATCTTTACCCACCACTAAATTCCTGAGATAGTATTAGGTACTTATGACTCTCAAAGTCTTATCATGTGTACTGAGCTGAAAACTGTAACTTTTCTGTAGATGTAATTTAAACCATGTAAGTTTCTACTTACTCTACTTCAATTAAATGATCTGTAGGCTCTCTTTTTATATTGATTGGGATTTCTCAGACTGTCATTCATAACTCAGGTCAATGCAATTATTTTTTTTTTTATTACCTTTCCAGTATTCAGGTACTTTTATTACCTTACTGTTTATTTATTTAGTATTTTATTTATTTATTATCTTATTTATTTATTATTTATTATCTTATTATTATAAGAGTTGACAATAGTGCCCCAAGAATTATTTTGTTAAAACAGAGTAAAGGGAGATTAGAGGAATATTAATGTTCATTTTTGTATTACTATTATAGCAGAAGTGTTTTTCACCTTTTTTTATCTCTTTCCATGATACCACTCAAAGAACACAGACCTGGAGAATTTAACAAAAAATATAGCATAGAAAAGCTGGAATAAAACTTGAAAAAATTCAAGTTAATTGATGACAGAGGAAAATGGCCACAGACAAACAAAAAAGTGAAAAAGAGGTGGAAATAAAAACGAAAATCTAATAAAAATTCTGATGTTCCTAGCATTTGTGCAGGAGCATCACTCATATGTTCTGCCCTGTAATTAAGGAATTCCCCGTATTTCTGAATGAGGCAGTTAAATGCCACTCTGATGCCTGATCCCGTCAGATATTGGAAGCTAAGCAGGGTCAGGCCCGGTTAGTACTTCAATGGGAGACCTCCTGGGAATACCAGGGGCTGTAGGTTCTAATTCTGAGGACTTCACTGTCACTGTCCAAGCTCGCTTGGCTGTGGCAGATGAACCTTAGGGTGAGGTCATTTTTTCGCATGCTGTGCCTCACCTAAAAAATCCACAATGCAGACTCAAAGGATACACACACATGGATAGAGCCCTTCCCAAATCTTCATTCATGAAGCCTAGCTGCCGCCATCATCATCATCATCATCATCATCATCATCATCATCATATTTCTGAATATCATAGATATAGTTTCAGCAAGGTTAAATGTAAATTTCCTTTAATAAACGATTGACAGACGGACAGAAAAAGGATCACATATTGGTTTTATGCTGTCTTGTTATGTAAACCCATTTCAAGTGGAGAAAAAGTGTGTGGTTTTGGTTAGTTGGTTGATTGATTTTATTAATCTTAGGAGCCATTTCCAGAATATTTCTGGATATTTTTTCAGTTTCACTTTTGTTTTAAATACTAGAACAAATTATGAAGTCTCCACAATGTTTATTTTGCAATTATTTTGTAAATTAAATGTATTGATCAGCATTAAAAGTTGTAATTATTTTACTGAAATTATATCCCACTGTCTTCCACAAATACTGAGAACTCTTTTCATCAGCTCTAAAGTTAATGGTAAGGAATATATTTTCTAACCTTTTGTGATGCACCCCAAACTTCATATACTACATAACTTTGGAGACCTCTTTTAGGTGCTGACCAGACAACAGAAAGATACAAGACAATCAGGTCATTCAGAAGTTGAGCTGAATGATAGTTTCCTTTTACATTACTTGTTTCTCAAAAATGTACTTTCAGAATTGCTGAAATGAGAATGTGATGCTGAAACACAATTCTTGAAAATGGAAATAATTCAGTGATTGGAATAAAAGCCAAAAAACGAAATTCTGCATTCAAGAAACTGCCATAGAATAAGTGGTATTTTTTCTTCATTTGTTGTGTTTCAGATATTTTTTCAGGAGCTTTTACCCATCATATTGCACCTACCAGGAAATTTCCTAGGCTCTATATTATAGTGGGTTTTTTTTTTATTTTTGGTATCCAACACAATTACTAATTAAGTAGTTCATACAGGACAATTAAATGCCTTCCTGACACCTGATCCCATCAGATCTTGGAAGCTAAACAGGGTCAGGCCTGGTTTATACTTGGATGGGAGACCTCCTGGAAATACCACACAGGGTGCTGTAGGTTACAGTCCTGAGGACTTCACTGTCACCATCCAAGCTTGCTCAGCTGTGGCAGATGAATCTTAGGAGTTAAAGGATGGTGCCAGTTTCCCTCACACTGTGCCTCACCTGAAAAATCCACTAGTCAGGCTCAAAGGACACACCCACAGAGGTAGAGCCCTTCCCAAATCTTCGTTCGCAAAGCCTAGCCATGATGATGTGTTCATACAAAGTCTCAGTGCATTTGAGATCTAATCCAAAGCATTATGGAGGATCACATCACACAGAGGAAGGATACGAATTCAAGTGCATTTTATTTTAAAATTTGTGTTAAAAAGAGAGAAAACCAAGGTCCTTATTCTCCTTTCTAGAAGCTTCATTTTAAAGACATTTTTCCTTATTTTACTCTGATTTTTAATTTTTAGCATGTTCACATAGTGAAGGAAGGTATAAATTCAAATCAGCAATGGCTAAGGAAGTTATTACTGCCCTTTATTTGTTCATATTACAGTTCAAAATTCAGCCTTGTTTAAATTCTGAAGGTGAAAAGAAACCTCTGTACAGTTGCAACTGTTACTTTGTTCAAAGTGAAAATAAATTCAGCTAAACTGAAACAAATGAGTGCTGTTGGCAACAGCAGCAAACGCTGTTTTGTGACTCCTCCAACCCCGGGGATGTGGGCAGTTTTCTGATGCTCGTCCCTGTTTGCCAGGCTGTAAATTATGTTCTGTGCAGTGTCCGAACTAATAATAAAAAAGAAAAAAAGTATCAAAATTCACCAGAAACTACAGTTTTGAAAACATCTTTGTTTTTTCTACTTCATATGGTATTATGAAAAACAGATGTATTTCAAACAATAATGGAAATAAAAATGGAGAACAGACAGACTCCATGTTTCAGGAGTACTTTTGCACACCAGAACATATTGGCTTGGAGTATTTGACATTAAGCCAAGTATGAACTGGAAGAACATCCTTCTTATATTTAAAAAAGGTAGTACACATCTGTTTTCTAAGCCCTGATATTTTCAGGCAAAAAAACTACTAATAAAAACCTGCCATTCTTATAATATCTAGGAAGAAAGCACTATAACATACACCAAACAATACTAAAAATTCCAGATTTTGACCAGGCTCATTATATTTCTTCACTGGTTTTCTAAGAGTTTATTTAAATTAAAACAATTTTTTAATGTACTTGTCTCTTAATAACAGAGCCTACAGGAATTTCTAGTTAAAATGTTAGTAAGCAATAGTGGTTTTCATCCCATATTTTCAATATTGCTGTGCATAATGGAAGCCCAGAGTAGCAGGATAATCAGGAAGGGTACTTTTGTTGGAAGTATGCTAGGCCCTACAAGTGGTGGTGCAGCCTCACAGTCCTGGTGCTCAGAGATACCTGTGTCTTTCATCCTCTCCAGTAAAAACTGTTGGACTAGAAGACTGCATCTTGCTTTGAAAACATCTGCCTGCACTTCCATGTTATGCACTAGCAGAACTTGTTTTCAACTAAACACATAGCTCTGCTAAATGAAATATTGTGTTCCCATGGTTAAATTGTGTTATGGGAATTAGGCTGTACAAAGATGATTTCGTAGTTTGTAGCAGAGATGAAGGGCTTTATTATCCATTGTCAACGATGTGAGATTCACAGTCTGTGGTGAAAAACTGGAATCAGTAATATCTCTTTACAGCAAAAAACTACTAGATTAATGTTGCAACAGCTTCCATTTGTTTTCCTTTGTTTCAAAAGTATGCTGAATAAGCAAGCATAAAAGCCCCTTGAATGTTAAATGCTGGATATTTAAAACGATTGCTGCCACACTGAAGCAATCAATTAGATCTGCTGCCACTGCTCCCAAATTCTCTTTCTCCCAATGCCGTCTCTCCACAGTGCATAGGTCCTCTCAAACCTACCCCCCAGCTTTTGTCCCGTCTGTGTCAGCCTGGGTGTTGGGTGCATCGGAAAGCCTTGAGCATATAGAGTAGCTGAGGTCTTGGGACCTCCTGGAAGGTTTATGGAATGCTGAACCCACCTGAAGAAATACACACAAATTTTCCTTTTTGGGAGAGAAGGAATTTATGTTCATTTATTTCCCTTTACTCAGATTGTGGAGGAAAAATTAATTTCTGATGGAGATCTTTATAATGAAAATTCGAAATTTTTTGTGTGTCCAAAGTATATCCAAACAATAGATTTAATCCTCAGCAATTATATAGTTTTAATTTTTGTCATCTTCTCATTGGGAGCACTGAGGTTAGAATTCAAACCGTATATACTTAAGTTTTGTTTAGCTCTATGAGAGGTACTGTTGCTGTAATAGTTTAGTTGCATGGATTTAATGATTCTCCTGGAGAATTTGTCTTAAAAATTAAATACTGCTATCCCTTGGCATGGGGTGGGGGAGGGGGGGGTGGGGAGAAGGCTAAATAAGTACACATTTATTCCATGTAGTTACTGTCTTTGCTGCATATCTGTCAAATAAAGAAATACATAAACAATTCAATGAGTTCAGAAGGGCTAACTGTAAATAAGGAAAATGATTGTTGGAGTGTTTTTATTCAACTAGATTATTATTGTGCATTTATTCTTAACTGCCCTCTGTTACAGGTTTCATTATGCTGCCAGCTAGAAATGACATACTGACAGCTCTATTGTTTCTCTGGGTCAGTTTTATCTCAGTTGAATACTCAAACCTCATTAGCTTGCTGCCAGGCCTCCAGAACTGTATGGATTGCTGTGTGCAAATACAAGCACTTAGTAATGAGTAGTTTTGCATTAATTTTATTGTTCTGATTAATTTAATAGGAAAAAAACCCACAGCTGGACAATGGAAAAAAGGACTGTTATTCTGGGTACTGCAGTGAGTACTTAAAATATGGATAGTATTTGAGAGTGAATTTTCACATATAACAGGTTTTTGTTCTGCTAAAGAAGCTGAATATATTTTCAAGTCACTCAAAAATTTTGATCTTTATCTAGTCTATTCTTTTGGTAGTGGTGTTCTACTTTAGAGCAGCTGGATTGTTAGAGCCTCTTCTGTTGCTAAACCGTAACTCACATATGTACCAGTAAAAGTGATCTAACCTGGCAACAAGTGTTACATGTACCCAAATAAGTCTGTGTTTATGCTCAAGGTGATCCTGATTACTATTCTATACTGTTTTGCAATTGCTCCTAAAATTCAAGTAACAGTTAAGTTTTTATATAGCAATCAAAAGTGACTGAAAATATATCCATAACTGGCAAAGGAAGAATGTGACTGTGCTTTGCTTGCCTTACTACATCAACAGAAGGAAGAAGTGAAAAACCTCCAGTAAAAGCCCTAAGGTGAGACATTCCAGGAGATTTAGCTGGACTTAAGACACAGCACAAAATAATCATTTGGATGACTCCTCTTTCTCCATGGATGTATCTGTCTCTCCAGTGCCTATTATACAGGATATAAAGTAGTAAACCCTACAGACATCTCCTTTTTGAATATTATTTGCAATTAAACCAATTTCAGAAGAAAGTAAGTTTCAAGTTAGGCTAAGTATTTCTTAAGTTTTAGTTGTCAGTTTGAATATATTATCTTTTGATGATGTGCAAAATTACCGGGTGTTTTTCTCCATTAGCATCATATTTGCTGGTGAAAGCAGAGCTGTGAATAACATTATAATAATCCATCATCAGAAGATTTCTTTTGGTTCATTTAATATGTAGAAAGTAAAATTTAACAAAAGAGAGTTTTTACACTGAAACTCTTATACTTGCATATCAACCACTTTAATAAGTATGGACTAGGAGTCTTGTCCCTAAGTCACAAAAACTACAAGAAGATCACAGATAACACTATTTAGGAAGAAATTGTGGGGAGGGAAAAGGGAAATGTGTGTCCTCATCTGCAATTTCTTTCCCAATCAGCATTGAGGTGCCTCGGCAGGACAGTAAAAGAAAGCTCCAACATTTTACTGCTGAGCTGTACATGTTAATGGGTATGAACAATACATTAGCTGTCCAGGCTGTAAATCCAGCACTTACATTGTAAAGGGAACAACCATATATTCACAATTTGTTTCCAAGGTGATGGTAAAAATTATCAAAGCTTTCCCCTAAACAAATCAAGATACCATTGTGCAATGCTGTGTAAGCGGCTCAGATAAGTAACACTTAAATCTTTTTGTAACATTCAAAAGAATTGTAAACAATGGATTCTACAGTCTCAAGGATTCAGATTTCTGCTCTGCTTGAGCTCTACAGGTTAAAATCCCTGAGAGTAGCCCAGGTGCTACACTGAAGCAGAAGTTCCAATGCTGAGCAGCACTGACTGTCCCAGGGTGCTTGCTGCATGTACAGCAGCATGGACTTGGTTTCTGTTTTCCATTATCTTTTGACCTTCTGAATGAAATGGAATTTTTATAGTGAAAAGTCTTTATCTTTGACTTAATCTGGCTTCATGCCATTAAGGTAGAGTTTACACCAAATAATATACACAGAGGGGTCAGAGCTTTCTGGCTTAGTCTATTTCAGATTATAGTGTAATTGTTCTTGGTTGCAATAGCTACTTCTTTATTTGCAGTGGTCTTTGGCTCAATAAATAGCACTGCTGTCATGTAAAAAGTGTCTTTAATGGACTAGAACAATTTTAAACAGGAGATGCATAAGCATTCTTAATCCCATCATGTACATTGTTGAAATGATGATTTTCAGATATGACTGGCTAATATTGAGCAATTTAGGGTCAGATTTTTTTCAGATGAGGTGAACATCTGCAGCTTTTTCTGAATAGCAAAATGTCTCTGATTGACACTATCCAGCAAAGCAACACTTATTGAAATACCACCTTTCCTCAGGACTATGTGTATTTTCAGAGTACTTTTTATGCCATACAGGTAGAGCTGCCAGCTTTCTTATAAAAGCAGATCCATATGTAGAATGTTAATTGGGTACAAAAATATATCTTGTTGTTAATATCTATTTTGTAAATATGTCCTAAGAAACAGAATAAAGGTTAAAATGCCTTAATAAATGTATATAGTAAAAGGCATAGACATAGCAGGAGAAAAAGACATATGGCAAAAAAAAAAAAAAATAAAAAAAAAAATATATATGCCCTTCTTGACAAAAGAAATAAATGGCATATGTGGTTTGGAAATCTGAGTAGGGACACTTTAGATGAAGAAGAAAGATAGGCAAATTAAAACCTAAAAAGCACTAAAAATTGGTATAGAAGTCCTAGGCAAGATTTAAAAAGAAAAGGAAGATAAGGAAAACCTATAAAAAGGAGAGATCATTAATCATTGGAAATTCAATTAGTTCATATTTACTGGGCTGACAATTATGGATTTGATAAGAAAAGTTAACTCTTCCTAGAAATAATGCGGGACTCCTTTCTGATACACTTTTCAGGCTATCCAGCAGAAGTACAGGCTATTTTGTACTTACTCCTATTGCTGGAAAATAAGACAAGGGTGATAAATAACATAAAAGTTGAGACTCATCTAAAGTGTAGTGGTCACAATGTCATCAGAACTTCAAACGTCCTTGAGGTTATAAATATGAAAGACAATATCTCAAAATTGCTTCACTTTAAAATACAGTAAAAAAAAAAAAAAATAGAGCATGAGTTAATGTGGATTGACTTGAAAAAAGAAGTTGATTAAAATGAATTTTGGTTTGGAGAATTTAGTATGAAAAACTAACTACATAGCACAGAAGCAGCCCTCACAGATGGCCCTCAAGAAACCTTGTTTCATGAGAAACAGCTGGATTTTTATTCTCCTGGATGGTGTATTTTGGAAATCATTTGTAGTCCCTTGGGAAATACACAATTCATACATTCCTTTCTCATGAAAGCTTTGTCTGTTGTCTCAGAAGACACTTTACTAACACTGATGCTTGAAATGAGAAGGGGAGAGATTACAGTCAGGAATACTACATCTAGTAAAACAGGAGCAAAAAGGTGCATTCACTGAAAACATTAATGACTTTGAAGATGTTCCTGTTAGAGTAGGATGAATCTTATTGTCACAGAAAAAACATTGCAACCATCTTGAGTTATATGAAATGAACTGGCTGAGAAAAATAAAGTATTAAGCTGCACAGATCATTGAAGTCAAGAGGGGGTTCTCTTCAAAAAAAGAGGTATCATAATTTCATAGGACAGTGAAGGCTAATGTCAGGGCTTGTCTAAATTAAAAACATCCTTTGTTGTGATTTTTTTCTTTACCTTTGTTGCTTTGGTCTTCACTGGCCTTAGGAAGACCTACTGCTCAGGAATGTGCAATGTTCCAGATGGCAGGTATTAGAGTCAAAATTTTCTTTTTTTCTTTCCATCCTACAAAGCAACTGTAATAACCAAAGACATACCATGTCTTTTAAGACAATACTTCACAGTGTTCTGATCTGCATGTAACCAATAGCTCAGTGGTTTAAGTACTTTCATGAACTACTGAAAAATTGTGCTCAATTTCACTAATGATGAAGGAGTTGAACTCTGAGGCCTCATGTTCTGAGTGAATGAATACCTGCATCACTGGGCTATTGATTAGAAATAACAAGGATTCATTTCCAGAGATTCAGGAAATTCTGTGGAAGCAGATTCTTCCTTGAGAAGTGTTTGAAGTGAAGACAAACTTTAAAATATTATGAATATTTAATATATATTTATATATTATAGATTTTATATATTATAGATTTTATATATGTTTCCTTTTCTGGCTTGTTTGTAGGCAACAGTATATAATATTTTAATAAAATCAATTTTCCTGACATCCCTGCACACACATCCTCCCCTCTTTTTAGGTAGAGCAGGGTGGGTGGTGGGGATTGTTTGTTTTGGGGTTTTGACTCAAGCATTGCATGAAAGAATCAATTAATCCTCTAAATCTGATGGGCTGCCAACACACTGATCTAGAGAATGGGGAATGGAGTGAGGGTATGCTATTGGTTTCATCTATGACTTTATATTCCAAATATTTAAAGTGTGTTCTTTAAGACAAATGTGAGTTTTATTTAGCTAAATGGTTTCCCAGTAACAAGTGAATGTTATTGTTTCTTTCATAGACCAAAAGCTTTCTGCTGTGAGCCATTTTCTTTATTTCATAATGGCTGAACCTGTAGCTTTGGCCTCAACCTACAGTGACTGCTGAGGAATTTCACATTGAAAATTATATCAGCTTCAGTAATTTGGCAGGCCATTAATGTACACATAACTCAAGAAGTTTGTTTTTGTGACATACTTCATGGAAGTTTCACAAGGCAACTCTAAATAGTAAATTATTGAGGAGGAGCAGTTCAGGTATAGGGCTCAAGAAACAAATATGTAGTCCTATTTCCTTATGAAAAATTGATGGTTAAAGACACATAAATTACAATTAGACACTGTCAAAATATCTGAGATATTCCAATAACATTTTGAACATTTTAGTTGACATGTCTTGTGAACTCTTAAAATGCTTTTCTGGAGCTTCTAACATGAAATCTGAAAAGCATCTTAAAATTCTTGAGTGGTTTGGGTAAAATTACCCAGGATTATTTATTATAAAACTCAGGGTTGTTTTGTTTACTGGTTTTTTCCCCTCCAGAAAGAATTAATTTATGAAAATAAAATAAATACACTGGACCTGTCGTTTCTGGGGATCAGATCCATGGTAGTAACTAGAGGGACACTCAGTTAGAGATGTCTTGGCTAGAGGTACACATCTCCAACTTTTCTCTTCATTGATCCATGGTGAGACCTCAGGTACAGGGGGAATAGCCTTGACATTATGTTAGTGGATCTATTGCTCAGTTAGAGGCATAGTTTTGAGGCAGATTATACTGTCTCAGATGCAGAAGAATTGAGTAAGACTTCCACATATGTGATTTGATGTATCATTACCATATTAATGTTTTACTATTTTACCAAACTAAGTTAAAAAATAGCTGAGCATATGTTTATATAATGTTGTTAGGGAACTGTGATACTGTTTCTAACAGGTTTTGCTAAATACTGCAACATTCTGATGAATTTCACCACTGCTGTTTGCGTTTAACTTAATTCTGAGACATTCCGTTGCTAGTGGCGGTATAAAGGTAAGTGTTTAGGTGGGGAATGTGGTCACAGCCAGGCTGAATTCTTTTACCAGGATAAGTAGAAGTACATGGAAATACAACTGGGATAAGGTAAAAGTAAGCTCTTAGATTTGGAATAAGACTTTCACAGGCAATACCATTAGTGCTTGGGCTACTGACCCCCAGACTGATGCTGGTCAAGGTTCACAACCCAAGGTTTTTGTAAAAGATGGTGTGCCTAACACAATACAAGCAGCTGTGTTCGAAGTAGTATAGCTGCATCAGCTCTGGGGTCAGGATAATGATGTCTGTTTTCCAATCTTAATCCTCTGATGAAGAATTTTGTAGAAAAAGATGATAGTGCTTTCAGTCTTCAAGCCTGCAAAAAAGACTAGAAAGAAGAAACAAAAATAATAAATTGAATGGTTATATCAGACAAACTTTTCACTTGCTTTGGCTTTGTATCAACTATTTATCAGATTAAATTAATTTTGCTATTTAATCAATGGTACTACAGAATATGGGTTTTCTCAATTATGGAAATGTGGTTTCCATTACTATTCCATTATTATGCCCTCTCATTTATGACTTTATGGTAATAATTGCAGGGCATAGTTTTCACTGATATTATCACACCCAAAATTGCTTATTCTACTGCACATTATTTTATAGAAGCCATTAGGTGCACCTGTTGGAAAACATGCATATTTTTAGGCTGGTGAGCCAAAGGTAGACTCTCAGGTGGGAATCTCTAAGATAACTGTGGAATCTCTCAGGTGACCTTGGGCTTATGCAGAGGCAAGAGAAGATGCCTCTGTTGAACTCTGTGGAGAAATACATACAAAAGCTCTTTCTCTAAAGTTAAAAATAAGATACATAAAGACTGTTTGGATCCAACAATTTTATGAAATATATATTAGCTACTGTAACAGTGTGTTTTTAAATAGTTTAGATGGTGCGTGTGTAAGTTTTAAAATTGTGTGCAACTGTGTGAAAAAAGTTCTGCTTGTAGCCCTTCTTGTAGTAAGTGAAATCCCTGTGCAGAGAACCATAAAAATCTTTAATGTAAACATAGATTGCCCATTTTCCCTGATTCCTCAAGTAGCTGTAAGCCATGATGAAGAGGACTTCGAATAAATCACACACACACCAAAAAAAAAAAAAAAAAAAAAAAAAAAATTAAAATTAGATGCAGTCAAAGTTGTTATTTAACAATTAGAGGTTGTAGCCTCACAAAAGGCCACTCAGAACTGTGTCTGTGTGAGATTAGATGTCATGACACACTTGCTTGAAAGTTATGTATGGCCAGACTTTGGTAACGAAGATTTGGGAAGGGCTCTCCCAGCGTGGGTATGCCCTTCCAGCCTGCACAGTGGATTTGGAAGTTCTACTGCAAAATTACACAATAGTTCAATGAGAGAGAGATTCTTAATATCTAGAAAAATTATAAATGTCTAGAAATTATTAATTGATAGTGTCATAGATACTATGATGATAGGCTTCTCAAAAATCTTATAAAGTTATAATGGTGAGTTTTCGTGAAAAATATGATAGCATTAATATTTCCCACTGGATGTCATGGAATATTAAATATTTACTTTGAATAAACTGATTCAATTCATTTTCAAATATTAACTTGTCGGTAGGACCTTACTCAATGCATTCAGAATGCCTTCTTTCAACAGCTTAATCACCAGTCTATGCAATTTCCCCCAGTCAGGACATGCCCATACATGTGAATTCAATGCTTTACATCTGTACTGGAGAGTGATTACTGGAAACAGTACAAATAACAAGGAATATTAGCCTTGCTAAGCAAGTGTGCTGCTTTAAACGTAAACTGGCAGGAGAAATGAATGCAACACAAAAGAGATTATAAGTCAGAGTTACAATTTAATAACAATATTACAATAAATGCAATGGCACAAAGAGAAAATTGGTTTTAACCCACAAAAACCAAGTATAACCCAGCACCCTGGGGCACAAGCACAAAGGGGTTTGCTAGCCTCTGTGCTGAACTTCACATGGTTCCCCCAAGTCCAAAGTAAAAGTCCAAAGTAGAAAAACCTGTTGGTGCAGCTGACAGTTGCAGTCTGGTTGAAAGTGGTGGTCTCCTCCTGTCGAGGTTTTTGGTCCTCCTCTGGATCTGATGAGTGACTCCCTGAGGTTTTCTTACCCCAAGATATGTACCCCCATGTCAAGGTGGGAGCACCCAGTACCTCCCCTGGGGCGAGGAGTCACACAATGGGTGATTTAACTCTGTGAGTAATGGGGTATTTTGGAATTGTTGCTGGCCCATTAGCCAACTCAGGCTGGGTGTGAAGGTGCTAACAACTCCCTGGAGGGGAGTTATCACAGCTCTTATCTCACAGATATCTTTCACACCCAGCTCACACCCTGAGGGCTCAGGTGTGCCTTGGACAGCTGCTACAAATGCTCCATTGTTCTTGGGAAATGAATAAAGGGAGTAGAATACATAGCTTTGATCACACACAGGGATAAACTGGTCCCACCTGCTGAACTAGGACAGCAAGATAGGATGAGACAATTAGCATGCTTCCAGTCTCTGAGCTAACTAACATTATGCTAGTACAGCACTGTGTTGTGTACACAAGTCATGCTTTCTGGGGGTGTAAGAAAGAGTTTGATATGTTTTCCTTTAGCCCAGGTGGCTGTGATCATGAAATAAATTGTTGTAGAGCTTTAGCTGCTGCAGTATCAGCCAATATTGTGCCGATTTGTCAAAATTTTGTCTTTTCTAGCAGCTGATTTGAACAGATTCCATGTTTGAAACAATTCACCTCAATACTGCTCATTCTTTCACTCTTTAGTAGTCACTGAAGCTTCCTCACCCTGAATTATTTCGCTGTGAAATGCACCAGAGGAATGCCAGTCATCTTTGAAGCCACCAATTAATATGGATGACTCTGGGATCCTCTCTGGGTTTACTTGATAAAACCTCATGAGGTTGATTGGACTGCTTTTCCAGTGCAAAATGTAGCTTCTCTTTGATTCTGAGAAAAGTGCCAAGTCTGTCTGATTATAAGGTCCTGCACAAATCCTCAGGAGAGGTAAGCAGAGGTCCCTGTACATCGTGTCTATCATAATTTTTTTATAACAGCTCTATTACGGATAATTCCCTGGAATTCAGCAGTAAAGCTCAGCATGTCCCCTCCTGATATCTTTCACATTTGGATAATTAACTGAGCTGTTTGAACAACAGAAACTTTATAATGTTCAGCAGTGGGACTCTTGCAGCTGATCAGCTTTACCTTCATCAGCACTTGTCATTTTAACACTTGAAGGGTAATGTTTCAGGATGAATATAATCTTCATCAGGAAAATAAAAGATTTAGAAGTGCAGGAAAATAAAGGCTTCAATAAATATATTATGCAGACTAATACTTCTTGTGCTGCATTGCTCATGTACTCTGTGTTGCTGCATAAGAAGGATTTACTCAACCTTGTATCTCTATAAAATAGGCTTTGCTTCATTGCAAGGGAAAAACAAGTAACAAATCCTCACAAAACCTGTCCATGACATCCTGAGAAATAGCACACAGCAAACCTTCATGCTGATCACAGCAGTCTTTCTCAGACAAAACTTAATATGTTTAAAATAGCAAAATGAAATCGCTTTTTATTTTTTTTCAGTTCTTCCCACAGTTAAAAATGACCCAAGTACAAAGCCTCTTGGCAGAGCTCAAGGGAGCAAAGTTGTTGGTTTCTACTGAAATTCATGGCAATGGAACACTGAATTCTAAGCCTAGTTGACATGTATTTATTATCCAACTGACACAGAGACTATAATCACAGAATCACAGAATTGTAGAATGTGCCAAGCTGGAAGGGACCCACAAAGATCATAGAGTCCAATCTTTAGCCCCACACAGGGCCATCCCCAAGAGTCACACCATGTGCCCAAGAGTATTGCCCAAATGCTTCTTGAACTCTGTCAGGCTTGGTGACCACTTCCCTAGGGAGCCTGTTCCAGCATCCAATCACCTTCTGGGTGAAGAACTTTTTTCTAATATCCAACCTAAACCTCCCCTGACAAAACTTCAGGCCATTCCCTTGTGTCCTGTCACTGGTGACTAAAGAGTACCTGCCATTTCTCTTCCCCTCATGAGGAAGTTGAGGACTGTGATGAGGCCTCCCTTCAGTCTCCTCTTCTCCAGGCTGAACAGACTGAGTGCCCCCAGCTGTTCCACATACAGCTTCCCCTCAAGGCCCATCACCATCTTCACTGCCCTCCTTTGGATGCTCTCTGAAAGCTAAATATCTTTCTGATATGGCGGTGCCCAAAACTGCACACAATATTCAAGGTGAGGCCGCACCAGTGCACAGCAGAGTTGGACAATCCCCTCCCCTGGTCTTGCCTGATGACCCCCAGGACACAATTGGCCCTCCTGGCTGCCAGGGCACTGCGGACTCATATTCAGCTTGCCATCAACCAGGACCCCCAGGCCCCTTTCCACAGCACTGCTTTCCAGCATCTCATTCCTCAGTCTGTACATACATGCAGGATTCCCCCATCCCAGGTGTAGAATCTGGCACTTCCCTTGTAGAACTTCACACAGTTGGTGATTGCCCAGTGCTCTAATTTGTTGAGGTCTCTCTGCAGAGCTCCTCCCAGTTTTGTATCATCTGCAAACTTGCTCAAGTATCCCTTCCAGTCCTGCGTCCAAGTCATTAATGAAGATGTTGAAGAGCACAGAGCCCAATATGGAGCCCTGTGGAACCCCATAGGGTTGTCAGTCTCATGTTATGCTATTCACTGTTACCCTTTGTGCTTGAACCATAAGCCAATTGCTCACCTACCATATGATGTGTTCATCCAGCTGTGTGCTGGACATTTTGTCCAGAAGGGTACTATGACAGTATGGAAAGCTTTAATGAAATCCAAAAAGAACACATCATCTGGCTTCCCTTGATAAACTAGGTGGGTTAACTTGTCCTAAAAGGAAATCAGGTTTAATAAACAGGATTTTCCTCTCATGAAGCTGTGTTATTTGTGACCAGTGACAGTGTCATCTTTCAGGTGTTTTTCAATACCTCCCAGAGTAATCTGCTCCGTAACTTTACCAGGCACTGAAGTTAGACTGACAGGCCTTAGTTTCCAGGGTCCTCCTTCTTGCCCTTCGTGATAATCAGCACAACATTCACTAGCTTCAAGTTAACTCGGACTTCTCCGGATTCTCTAGAAATCATCGAGAGAGGTTTTGTGAGGACATGAATCTTTGAAGATTCTGAGATGAATCACATCAGGCCACACAGATTTGAAGGGATCCAGCTGGAGCAGCAGATCCTCCACAATTTCAGGGTAGACTAGTAGTTGATCATTCTCACAGTAGTGGTTCTCCATCTCAGGGTACTGAGACCCCTTTGATCCATCATCCATGTTGAAGACAGAGGCAAGGAAAGCATTAAACATCTCTGCCTTATCTCTGTCCCTGTTTGTTAGGTGACCATCCTCATCCTGTAACGGACCAATGATTTTTCTATACTGCACATTGTCATTAATGTATTTGATAAACTAATTTTATTGCCCCACACATTTCCAGCCAGCTTCAACTCCAGTTGAGCTTTGGCCCCATGAATTTTCTCCTTGCTTCCACTGGGCATATACCTTCACTTTTAGCCTTATCTACAAGACATGATGTTTAAAAGTGATTAGCACAGATAGACCACAGCAAATGAAAAATCATTTTTCCAGGGGACCTTATTTACTAATTTCCTGAGCAGCCTGAAGTCTGCTCTCCTCATGTCCAGAGCTGAGGTTTTCTCAGCACTTTTACTCCTATCAACAGAGATTTTAAGCCTGATTAAGAGGAGTTTGGAAATCTCCATGCATGATTTACTGTCTTGAAATATAGTTGCAGCAGAAAATTATTAATTACAATGAGATGTTATTGTTTTGATGACTAAATGTAACTGAAACAAGAAATATGTTTTAAAGTAGAGCAGAAGCAACATATGCACAGTGGTTAGAAATATCCACGTTTATTGAAGCAGTTTAACCTAATTTTAATGACCTACAGTTCAACTACCAAAATAATCTTCAAAGGTTTATTCATTATTCTTAAGTTTCTGGATACACAGAGGCCTAAATTTTATAAATATAACCTGACAGAATAGTGTAAGCAAATAACAAAAAAATTCTGTATACCGAGATAACTCACTATATCCTGATTAAGAACATTTCCATGG
This sequence comes from Hafferia zeledoni, assembly GCA_035583235.1. Taxonomy (NCBI): domain Eukaryota; kingdom Metazoa; phylum Chordata; class Aves; order Passeriformes; family Thamnophilidae; genus Hafferia; species Hafferia zeledoni. The sequence goes on from JAWWEV010000134.1 coordinate 6,250,182, forward strand.
ATGAATTTGTAAGAACTGGCATTGCTTCCTATGAGACTCATACTGATAAGCTTTTGATGCACTCTGTTAGGTCAGGTTAAAGATTGCCTTCTGAAGAGAATTGTTCAGCATTTGTTTCTTTCTCCTCTTTGTCCCGCTCAGCTTGGATAAGAGCAAGCCCAATAAATATTGTGTTACATGAGAATGACTGATAGCAGAGAGGCTGTTTGATGTTCTAAGCCACTCTTCTTAGCACAAAGTAGACTGCTTTCTATAAGATAAGTAGAATGCCTCTTCAGTTAGAGAGGTGCCAGTTTCTCTGTGTCTTTATACTTCTCTGAGACGTGAATCTGTTCTTAAATGATACAAGCAATGTCTAGGTGCTTGTTAGTACAGCCTCCTGTGATAGTATTTCTTCATCCTAATAAAGTGAAAAAATATCTAGTATAATAAGTTACTCAGCAAATATCTAGTATAATAAGTTACTTAAGTTAACTTAAATATTTTATTAAGACAGAGGCCATTAAACTGTAGCTGCAGTTAGATAAAACAAGACTCAATGTTAAGCATATCAGGATTTTTTCTAACACCTTCCGCATAATTCTTTATATATATTTTGTAACACTTAAGGAATATTTGTCTCAGGTGTCACTGATCTCTTTCTTATAAATGCCTTGTGCTAGAAATTTCTGCAATGTACAACTCTACAAACAAGAATATTAATATACTGAAAGGCTTTAATCTCCTACTAGAAGTCAGATAAATCAAAATTAAAACACATTTATGCATAGAAAACCAATATTTAATAATTGAAAGAAATTACATACAACTCCATAAACTATTTCTTAATTGTTACTCATTAAAATAAATTATTGTATATTATCCCATTTACAACACTGAAAATAGAATTTAGCAGCAGTTGTTCTGTCAATTTACCTTATATTCTAGCTTTTTATGACAGTTATGTTTTGAAAATAATTTGTCCTAATCAGATAGTGTTGTACTTTATCAGCTAGTAGCTACAACTCCTTGCAAACATATCCTTAGAGAGGCATTGTGTTAAACATTAAAACTTACACGTTAGAGCTAATTGAATGTTAATGTAGCAGACACGAAAAGTTGTTGCTGTAGTTCAAATCACCTACAAATCTGTAGATCCTTACAACTGCATTGCTAACTGTGACCTTTTTTCTGTACACTTGGCAGTATTAGAGAAAGCTGATTTTGAAAATTCATTGAGCATAGAAATAAGCAAAATAATAGCAAATACTTTGTCATTGTCAAAGCCTAGGTTCAGGCCATTCTGTGAACATGTCTTTTGCAATCAGCTGTTGGGAACCTCAATACTGCTCCTGTGCATCTTCAGCTGGATGCCTGTAGTAGTTTAAAACCTTGGCAAAATGCCAAGTATTCACCACAGTAACGCAGGTCCAAGGGAGAAGGGAAAAAAACCCAAAATGAAACTTAAAATGGAACTGGTTTATATATTACACAGAAGAGGGAAAATTAAAAGCAAAATGCAATACAATACATACCCACAAAGGTAAGAGAGAACAAACAACCTCCCCACTGAAATAGCAAAATCCACAACTCTGACCAACCCAGAAACCAGCTTCCTGAGAGATACCCCAAGAAAGAGAAAAGCCAACAACAAAAATGTTTACTTCCCCAAACCAAACCAGATGTGAAGTAGTGGCAAGGTCCATTGTTCCCAGCATAGTGACAGCATGTCCTCCTGGGACAATGGCCATGGAGAGAAAAAGAAAGGCCCACCTTCTCATTTCTTTTGTATCTGAGATGACATCAGAATATGGTATGGAGTATCATCGGCCAGTAGAAGTCAGCTGGCCTGACCCAGCTCTAGTCATCTGATAATGCAAGGCCTGTTCTAAAAATAAAGCCTAAATCTGCGCCTAACTAAACATATGACAATGCTTCACCTGGAATTAGGGACAACTGGACCAAAAGGTGGAGCACAAACCATCAAATCAGGAACAGTTTGAACATCTGTAGTTCCTAATCCTTCAGAATTTGGCCTGATTGATGTGAAGGATTAGTTGTTTGCTTAAATTCACTAACCCACAATGAATCAAATATAATACAAGTTTGGCTTTCTTGCAATCCAGTCACAATTTACCACTTCTCTGTTGTTAAAAGCAATGTCTCTGGTGACATCACCATAAGCACACAGGGCATTTAATTTCAATCTGAAATTAAATTAATAATTTTAATTGTATTATCTATATTTCAAGAACAGGATTCTATCATTATTTTATCTTTCTTGTGGTTTAATTCTTGATTTATCTTAGTTAATTCTACTGTCTCAAGCTGGTTCTGTAAAGGATAGGTATAGCTTAAATTATGGAGGTGTCTACAGTATGCAGTGGAATTAGAGAATTTTCTGAAGTGATATCGGATTGAACTGACAGAAAATATGACTAAAAGTCTTCCAAAGCTTATGGATTAGCTTCTCCTTTAATAGTCTTATTTATGTTTAATAAGTAGCATTTGGCACCTATAGGGATGGCTATAAAAATTGTTCTAATCTGTTTCCAGAACAGCAGCTGGGTGGAGTTGGGGATGTTGGAAGCTTGCTGTCCTCTGCTCCTTTTTGCCATGATCTCTGCTTATTATAGGCTTGATTGGACTACTAACTGTGCTCTGCAAAGTGTTGACTTGGGGGCTAATAAATGTTTTCCTGTTTTCACCTCAGCTTAAAATGTTTGTCTCCCTTCACCTATAGAAGTGGGTGTGCCCTTTCGGATTGTATAGTATACAAAAAATTAATGCTTGTCATGGGAGGGAGAAGGAGAAAGGGGAGAAATCCAGTGCACATTTAAAATGAAATTGGGAATCAGAGACATTTGGATAAAACACAGGAAACATAAAAGTTACAAAATAATTTCTATTTTCAGTGACATTGTAAACTAGAATCTGTCTGCTTTTTTTGGAGGAGGCTGTACTAGATAACTGAACAAGTTTGGGGTTTTTTATGTTGAACTTTAGAGACTTTGTAGAATAGAATATCTATCTTTTTGCTTCACTTATTGTTTCTCTAAGGGGTTGCTACAAAAGGAAGCAAAACCCCTTTATGCCAGGAACTCTCTGTCATTTGAGTTATCTCCTTCCATCCATAGCACCATTTTACAGACTGAAGTAAAAAGCAGATAAAAAGACCTGATACCATTAGATGAACTTTCTCAATCTCTGTTTTCCTGGGGAAGAGGATGGGGGGGAGGTCATAGTTGTTTATTTTAAAGTTACTCAATTTTAATCTTACTTCTGTTCAGTACAGAGACTGAAAAGTTAGGAAGATTGGAAAGAAAAGGAGGAGCCTGGAAAAACACAGGAAGGAAAGAGACAGAAGAAATGAGGAAAAATGGAGAGGAATACACTAAGAAGCTGAGGTAAACAAAAATGTCATGAGTGCATCTATGTGGGTTATGAATTATTAAAACACTTCCCTTTTCTCTCTCTCTCTCTCTCTCTCTCTCTCCTCAAAATAATTCTCAAACTTTCTGTTAAAGGAATTCTTTCAACCACTGAAATTTAGGAATTACCATAATAAAAAATTAAGGCCAATCTGCAGCTGCACCATCCCTGACATCAAAGCTGTATGGTATGCTCTTTAAGCACACTGGATCTTGGTAATTTTTTCAGCAGTTTGCTAAGTTTTCTAATGTACTGCATGGGATAAAGATCACAGGATTGTGGAGGTCCATCAAGCTGAGTAATGAAGATAGTCAGAGATGACTTCCATTACTATACATGCACAATCCTTATTACTCATTATTATATTGCTATTCCCTTTCTTAAAGGAGGCTAAGAGTGATTGGAGCTGGATTTGTGCTGTTTCAAATAATTTTAACTATCTTGACTGAGACACAAAGGATCTGAATTTTTAGATACGCTGGGTCCTGCTAATGAGCTTTCAGCCACATCTGGTTTTCTGGGCAGTTAGGACTCTTGCATTTTCTGTTGGAGATACGGACAGCAGTTATTTGAAGATGAAATGCAATATGGACAGCCAATATATCTTCCTTCTACATCTGATCATAGTCCAGCTGCTGAGCACATAAAAAGTTCCCAATTATAAATTCTTCCCTTCATCTTGTGGTACATACAGAAGGATGACTTTGTCTCCATATTGCCTCAGTGTTGCTTGTCCAAGCAGTCAGATAATAACTTACTGTGCATAAAGCTTTTGGTGTGTGGAAGTCCTCTTCCTCTCTTTTCATGAGAAGTCCCATGCCTCCCCAAGAGGGAAAGCGACTGATGTTAAGTACTCAAATCTCAAATAACTGGCTATTGAGCTTGGTGCATGCCATTGTGGTGAAGTCAGCATTTTGACTTTGAAGTATTCAGGGTACAAGTGTTTTTGACTTAGTTCTAGCTATTGGTCTTCAGATCTTTAGAAAACCAGACCTCAAACCTCTGAAGCAGAGTAACATAAAAGGAGGAATTTGAAGTAACCACTAAAAGTGAAATCTAAATTAATTCCCTGAAACAGAGTAAGACACAGAGAAAGCATTTCAGATGCACACAGTTTTGATTATGCTGCTTAGTTGCTATCTAACCAGAAGTGAGTCCTTTCCTTCTCTTAATAACTAAGCCCTGTGTACAAGTCCAATATCGTATTCCTCTAGCTTGTCACATTCCAATGTGCTATATCTTCACGTGCTCCCCTCGTGTCAGACATGAAAAAAAACTAAATTGTTTTCATTACATTGCCAAGTTTTAATTCAGTTTCTAAGGGAAATGGTAGTGTGATGACAGTTTAACAGATAAGAAATTGTTTACATTTCTAGTATTGAGTGTGTTTAATTAATGGACATGTTCCAAGAGAAGTAAAGACAAGACTCCAGTCCATGAGGCTTACAAGAAAATGTGCTTCAAAATTACGTGGAACCCATACCAAGATTTAATTGCTGCAGGGACTATATTGAACAGGTATCTGCAAACTTATCTTATACCCTGTGTTTATAGAGCCTCTACAGCATTAAACCAAGCATTCAGAATACCAGCCTTAAAGTTAGAATTTGCTTTGTTACGCATTAGGTTGCAAGTAGCATGTTCTAGAGCAGCTAAAATGCAACCTCAGCATACAATCTTCCTTGCATTTGCAGTCCTTGGGTTTAAAGGGAAGAAAATGTTAGACCTCTTCTTTCAGATTTTTATTTCTGATAGAGGAATATTCAATATCTGTTAGATATTTGGCCCCCCTGCTGCTGGGGAGCACTGCAGCACCTACGCCATCTGGCATGGATGGCGGCAGAGGTGGTGGCTCAGGTAGAATGCTGAGACCACAGTGTCTGGAGCCCACCAGGAGATCCAAGCCATGACAGCCTTTGCCGGTGCTCCAGTGGTCCGATGGAAGTGTGCCTGTCTCTTCTGCCCATCCTGCCCTGATTCCTTAGCCCTCATTGGTCAGTTACGGGTGTTTCCCCATGTGTTACTCGGGTTCTCAGTTATCCAGAGCCCTGCCCTCAGACTGTTTCCCTCTGTTCTCATTAAATGTTAACAGTTTACTGATGCCCCTTTCACCCAATCCCTCCTGAGGTTCCACCCTGTTCTAAGCCCCCTCCTGAACCGACCCTTTAAAGGTCAAGTTCCTGCATTTGTAAACACTTTTTGGTTTCACCCCCATGTTGTGTGTGGTGTGTTCTCTAAGAAGCCATTCCCCCTCAGTCAGTTTCCGTTACAGAAGGATACCCTTTTTTCCTTAAATGATGTATTAGGGGAAAGGTAAACATTCAAAAGAAAAGTCAGACTCCTCTCTAATCTTATTGCAATAGACCATTAATGTCTTTTATCATTTCAATACTGGAAAACAAATGTTAATATTAGAGTAACCTGAGTTTAACCTCACAATGCTGCCGTAAGGGGCAAATATATCATCTCCATTTACCAGTGGTAGCCTGAAGTATTGATAGATTTTTGTGTGTCTGGCCCAAGGTCATGGAAATGCTATAGCAAAAGTATAATTAGATGCAAGATCTGAGTTCTAGTTTAATACTTAATAGCTGTCCTTTCTATGCTGTTAATGGTAATGGGAGGCATTTATACTTATGTAGGAGAAAACTAGCCTGAAGAAATTATTCTTTTTCAAGCATGGCAGAAAAGAGTTTTTTACTGTATGTGATGGCTTTTCTTGGCCATAGCATGCAGTTAGCTAAACTTGTCTGAGTTTAACCTCAGCAATAAAGTCAAAGAGGTTGCAAAGTGTAACTTTGCAGTCCTGATATGGTTAGCAATGTGAGGTTCCAACTTGCTGTTGCTTCAGTGTTTTGAGTTACAAATATTCTCTTTTAAAGTTGAGAGGATTTTTTTCCTGCTGTTTTTGGTTGCTGTCTTTTTATCAGACCATTTTAGCAATAAAATGTCCAGCTGGTTATCAGTGGTCTATGCATCAACAATGCACGTGATACTTACTGTAGTTAGCTAATTTTCTTCTGGGTCACAAAAGTTAAAATGTCTTCTTGCTCTTCCAAAAGCTAGGAAAGAAGAGAAACAAAAACCACCTGTTTTGTCAGCATCAGAAAGATATGGCAAGAGATGACATCAGAGAAGGATATTTGTCAGTTCTTTTGCTTTTGTTTTCTTTTATTATTAGTTGTTTTCTGTAGCAGAGCAATGCTTCCAAGGCCTCTGCAATGCCAGAATTGCTAGAGCATAGCAACAGTTCAACATATTTCATTTATTTTACTGGATGTGCTTACTTTCACTAAGAAAAAGACTAAACTACAACTTTCAAAGCTCAAATACGTGTTTTCAGTGCGTATGCTCCTGACACTTGTATTCTTCATAAAATGCTCATTTTGTGTTGCCAAAGATATAGATGCAGGGATGTTGCAAAAGGAATCAAAAATCCACCTAAAATTTTATGAGAGAATAAAATTAGTGTTAAAAGGACAAAATATTTCTTTGAAGCTTCACTAGATTACATTAAAAAAATCTGTGAAGTCCCTGTTTATCACAGGAATCTCTTTGTATTGCAAAAGATTGCCACTTACATGCAAATGAGATCTTTTATTCCAACACAGTGATGCAGTTCCACTAGTAACACTGTGCATCAAAACATCTCTATAAGAAATTTCTGAGATGTGATGCAGCACTAGGGGGTGTTTTATTTGTTGATTTTTTAATTATTCCATTGTTCCAGTGACACATTAAATTTAACTTCATCACTATGCTAAAATATTTCTCTTCATTAAATTTGGTAATGGTGACAAAGACAGGACAAAGTTCTTTGTATACAACATATCTTGTAAACTAAATAAAAGTTGCTATAACCTAGTCGCTAATAAAACACCATAGGAAATCAGATGAATCACACAATTTATTTGTCCTTGCTGGATCCAGAAAGGACATAATTCTTTTGTACGGTAATGTCACCCAACAGATGGCAGCATCATCTTCAAAATGAAATACTTTTTTAGCAAGTACAGAGATATTTGGGATGAATTTCAGCTTCTGGCTGCCAATTGACAAAAGAAATATGGCAGTTTTTCTTTTAAAAAGTAGCATTGTAGGAAAACATTGTAGAGTGTATCTTTTTCTAATAGGACTATTTTCAGTTCTTCTTAATACAATCACAATTTCATTCACGGGGAGTGCTGCTGTTCTCATTAATCAAGAGGAAAAAAGTGCAGCTTGATTGATTCCAAATGGTCATTGATTCCTGACTGCAAAAGTCTTTGTTTCTGTTTATTGAACAAAAGCTTAGAAAGAGGAAATCTCAACTCCATTATGAGAGTTAGAAATATGTGCACACACACAAGGGTGCAGTCTTCAAGCTGTCAATTGAGAAAAATCCATCCTTTTATATAGGAAAAAATATTTCTAAATATATTGTTGTTACATAGCTATTATTTTGGAAAGATGAACAGATCTTCATATGAACACAGGTTCTTATGCTAGGAAAGATGAATCTATATGGGTCTGAATTCTTGACATTAGATAAAGATGACAGTAAAAACATGAACACTTCAAGATCAGTCATAACTCCATTTATGAGTAATTTATAACTTTGACAATTATTTAATAATTCAGAGGAAAACTGAATGTTAGGTGACTGATTTTCAAATTTTATTCAAAGAAAAGACTTCATACACATGGACCATTCTGATTGCCAGCACTGCTACATTTAGAACAAGACAGATATCTTGTTTGGGAATAAAAAAGGCAATTTTGTGATCACTTTCAGAATAATCTTTTTCTCAGTTTTAAAATGTCCTTAGTTCACTAGATGCCTATAGATATAAATATTATTGGTGCCTCTGAAAAGAACAGAATGTGATTACCAGAACCACCCTGCCATATGCACAGAACAGAGTGTTGTTATTTTCTCAGTAATAACCAGACTAAATAAGATAGACTGTCAGTAAAATAATCCTGCTTATCCTTCAAGTAATTACAGCTATATATGTATATCTTTATATGCTTCTTTATGGTTTCTAGAAGAGATCAGCTTTTTTTAAAGACCATAAAAGAAATTAAACTTTAATTTGAAAATTATATTACTCTCTATCAGAAGAGAAAAGCTATCTATTCAGCATATCCTGTGACATTTTATGTCCTTCCCCCACTAAAATATCTTGACTTTCAACAGGGCACTTGGATTTAAGCAGAGAAACCCCTATGCACCCATAATTGCAGACAGTTGTTAATTATTATTAAGTAGTGCATGATTTTGAAATAATTAAAACAATGAAATCCATTCTACAATACTATTCTGATCTGAAAGAAGAATTTTAAAATTAAGATAATTAAGATGAAAATGTAATAACCTCTCCTATTGACAAGTTAAATCACATAAAGTAAGGAACAGTAGACTCAAGTTTTCTCTTGAAATTTTCTCTAAAAAATGACAAACTATAATTCAGATTGATGCCGGATGCTTAATTAGGAGTGTATGGAATTGCTATGCAATGATTGTAGCAGTATGCCAACTAATAGCTAGGACGTGGTATACTATTAAGTGTAGAGTGTAAGCATAGGCAATAAAAAAGGCAGTCAGAAGCAAAGTTAAACTAAAATTTGTGAAATTTTACAAATATATGGAAAGGAACCTAATGACTGTTCAGTTCCTATGCCCATTTTCTAGGAAAGCTATGGTAAACTTACTAAGAAGTGATTGAAATGATGGAGCAGCAGAAAGACTTTCATGTAGGAGGATACTACAGTTCTTTACTGAAGGGCAGGGGAGGACATGAGCAGGTGCATTGGGGACTATTTGAAAAATGTGCTTGCCTGGCTGTTTTGAAAGATGAGTCCATCTCCATGCACACTCTATCACCATGGTTTTATACAGGAGCAGTGGAAGACATAGAACAGGAGGAAATCCTTCATCAGAATAAAAGGGAGAAAAAAGAATAGTATTGCAAAGACCATTTAAGCTCCCCAAAAGGTCACTGAATCAAGACAACAGAGAAAGTGGTAAAACCGCATTTGTTTTCAAGAAGGTAGAGTTCAAGATTGGTACCTTCAGTGGTAAATCTTCCAGAAAACAAAAGACATGAGGTAGAATTCTATTTGTACACAAAAAGTGAGAGTAATTGCTTTGGTTGGCATTGATCCCACCAAATTTTAAGTATCTATTTGGGGATCCTAATTAAGAGTATAGTTATCCCAGGTCTTGTATGATCAAAAAAGAGAACCTTTTAAGGGACAATTCAAGTCTTGCATTGACTCAGTCACTGCAGTAGAAGCAGCTTTTTTTTCACCGAGTCTTAATCAGCTTTTTACTAACAAATGCTAGTTAGGTTGTTTCACATTAGAAGGGCAATGGTAGACACTTAGTTTTGAAAACTAGACTCCTAATGTGGTTCAGTTTTATTCTTTGTGCCATAGTCCTCTCCATTAATTGTCATTTTTATTAGCTTCTGAAAGGAAGAGAATGGAGAATTCAATAAATATTACATTTGCTCAAAGAAATGTGTTGCTGTACTATTTAAGCATACTGCTGAGTAGAGGTGCAGGTGTTATTGTGAATGCAAACCTTCCTATGTTGTCTATTTATATTTCTGGTACTTAGAAAATTTAATTCAAAGATACAATCACAGGCAAAGTTGAGCCCACTCACAATGATGGCATGAAAAGAATTGTCTGCACAATTGCTGAGAGGCATGGCAAAAATATCCACACCTCTGCAGAGCAGTAGGAAAGGTAATTTTGATATACAAGGGATGTGGGTTCATACTGATTTACCACAAGAAAGTTTGGATCCATCATTCCATGTTCTGGGCTTAAACAGCAGCCTGGGATTCACTTGGTATTAGACCCAACTTGTGGTTCCAGGCTGGCAAGACAAGCAAGGAAAAGGTTAATTTGTCATTCCTATGTTTTCTGTATTCTCTCTGTGTAGAGCTTTAACTCTGGGTTGATATATGGTATAATGTTGCATTATATGTATGTAAGTATAGAAGAATCTTTCCAGAAGATTTAATCTGAGGAGGCATGGGGTATGTCACTCAAGAAAGCTTTGCCAGCATCTTTCCCAGGAATAGTCTTAGATGTTTTCTCCTCCTGTATTCCAGAGGAGCTGACTCACTAGTACAAGAGAAGAGAAGTTCATGCAGACATGGTTGAAGGCACCATAGCAGGATGAGAGATTGAATGACCATAAAAGCCCTGAGAAGAACAGGGGTCACATCTTTCCCAGGCCCTGGTGCAGCTTGTGTTGAAATGTTACTGTTCTCAACTTTTAGAAATAAATTTTCCTAAATCCTTCCACCGCCTTGCATTTTGGAGTACCTGTCCTTAATCTTTCTTCACAATGTGATAATGTGCACATCCAGACAAGTGCATAAATAACAGATATTTGAATCTCACTGCTTTCCATTCAGTAAAAGTGGTTGGTTTAATTCTCTATATTATTTGTTAATGAACTGGAATATGTTATTATAAAATTCTCAGCTGGTACTTGTTTATTGATCAAGCCACTGCTTTCTAAAATTTTGAATTAATAGTTATCAAAAAGTTCTGTATTAATGGCATTTCATTTTCTTCTTTGTTGCCATGTCTTGCTGACAGGATACCAGAGAAGGAAAAGATCAAAATTAATATATTCATTGAGAAACTGCAGATTTAAACTTGCTGTGCTTTTACTGTAAAGAATGTGGAATTGTAGAGGACAGTGAATCTGGAAGCATAAACATAGAGAATACAAGGTAAATTCAGCATTTGTTGTAGATATCTAATGTTACTCTACCTTTTTGTCAAATGAAGTCTAAAGGGTACATCTAGCATTAAAAAACAGTATAGTTACTTTGTTCTGACTGTATCTAAGGTATTGGATGACAACATGAATATTGCCTTTAGGAAAAAGCAGAAGATACCATGACATAATGAGCACAAATTAGTGTAGATGAATAATAATAATGGCCCAGTCTTCGCGAACGAAGATTTGGGAAGGGCTCTCCCCACGTGGGTGTGCCCTTCGAGCCT
>JAWWEV010000134.1:6268234-6279975 GCA_035583235.1 Hafferia zeledoni
CTGATCTCACTTCCCTGGAAAATGATGTTGTAATATGGTATGGAATAAAACACTATTGGCTAGGGAGAGTCAGCTGTTGGCTTAGCCCAGCCCAGATCAGCTGACAGCCCCCTGGCCCAGGCTGAACTTCAAAAAAACCCCTCAAATTTAGGCCCACTTTAGGTGAACCCATGACAGGCATTAATGAATATGATGCAAGGAAAAATTCCTAATCTGAACCATGGAAAGTGCAGGCAGGTAGACACTTGTATCTTCACTCTTTCCTTAATAATTGGAGTCAATATTGGGGGAAAAAAAAAACCTCAATAAAATCTTTCCAGATGCTGAATAGTAGACACAGCTTTTGGTGGGGAAAATGCTAAGCATCTTGAACAGCACAAATAACAATAAAACCTTTATCAAAATATTTATTCCCTTTAATTTAAATTCTTTTGGGTTTGAATCCTTAATAACTGGTATTTTTATACTCAGTCACTTGTACTGTGCTGAATGGCTCAAGTTAATATTTTATTTTTATATGTTGACCATAATTTATCTTGAATAGTATCATCTACACCTTCATTACTTTGAATTGTGTATTAGGACACTTTTTCAGTGTTTGATTAGGTGATGTTTAACACTGAATTCCAAACCTGTCACATTGTCTCTTTTAGGGATGATTCTGCAAATACTTACAAACAGGCATTATTTATTTTGTGTAGCTCAGTTAACTGTGCTGTAAGGCATGTGGTAACAAGCTGTGTGAAATATTTGTAAGACTGAAACACTAAATTTTAAGCATTTTAGGCCCCAAAAAGTAACACAATGCCATGTAAATACAGAATTTACAGTAATTTGTACATTATTTATTGTTAAATAAGTACACTTTCAACTATATAATACATTATAGTTTTTTGGGAGAGAATACACAGTTGAAAAGTGACATTTCTACAATCTAGGAAGGAGCTCAGTATTTCAATGCCACAGTTTTCCACAGCTTGTATTTGCATAATCTCTGCAGTCTTTAGAGATGAATATTTGCCAGCATTTTAACTCTTAAATCTCTTCTATGCTTATTGATTGCCTTAATGCACTCTTATATTGGGGTCACCCTTTCCTGGGGTAATGTAGATCAGCTTTGCGGTGGCCAAGGAGGCAGAGACACTCAGGCTGCAGTGTGATCAGAAGGCTCACTGAAGAGAAAGGACTTTATTTTTAGTAACAGCTTCACTTTTATCTACAACTACATATAACATCTATTGGTCAGTAGTTCATGTCACATACATGGAGAGATTCTACTGGCTACAGGGCATCCACATTATACAGGTGGCTCTCTGGTCCTTAAGGATGCATTCGTCAGTCACCTCAGACTTAAGAGATCCAGACAGCCTAGAACCGCAGCCCAGAACCACAGCCTAGAACCCCAGTCTTGAATCGCAGCCTGGTGTTGGAGTCAATCACCTCAGACCTTAAGAGATCCACACACACACTGTCATCCCCACACTCTTATTAGTATTAGTAAAGAATTTTATTTGTATGATTCATTCACAAAGTACTTTTATCCACTGAACTCTGACCTAGTAACCAGATCAAGTGATCCAGTATATTAACTCCTTATATGTCTATTTATGGGTATCATTGTGCCCTTTTTCTGCTGAGTTAAGGTTTGAGACAATTTTAAACTTGTTTTTGTATGCCTGTATGTCATTAATATCAAAAGTAAAGTGTTGGAGAACCTAATTCTTTATAGCTTCAAAAAGATCTATTAACTGTCTGATCAATATCTTTGGCCAAATCTGTGCAGTTGTCAAAGGGAGTCCAGCTTTGTATAAAATCTGTTGATTTATCCTAGCCAAACACCACGCCCATAGCATCTGCATCTGCACTCTCTGTTTTTTGTACATCAGTGTAAGAGTAAAAATAGTTTCCAAGCTAGTGTTCACAGATGGTTAAAAATATGCAAAGGTTTTAAATCAAATTCATAATACAAGTACGTTTCTGAGTACATGGGTCAAATTTTGAATATTTGTGCTTCATAGTGGGCTGATAATAATATGAATATTCTACCGTCTTCTGTTTAACTGTACAAATGTTCATGAGTCCCAGATTTTTTAATTATTTGAAATAGATCAGTTATAAGAATTCCTCCTTGACATGCCAGTGAGGGAGTGTGGAGGAGGATGATTTGTTATTCTTTGCAAGAAGATTGTTAGCCAATACAATAATTGAAACAGTCCAGTAACACCCACTATGAAATCTGAGAATACATAAACCCAACATTTCACTGAAAATAACCTGAAAATTAAGTTCTCTAAACTGTTCCAGGAGAGCTTATACATAGTAAATGTATTAAAGACGAGACTTTGCTTATGAAAAATTCATAAATCTAATAGAACTGAGGTGGTAAAAAACATTATCTTGCAAGAGAAAGTGATAGGTCTATTACCTTCAGTCATCAAAGTACATGATAAGTTCTGCATACAGACCATGCTTGATATTTTTTTGCTTCTGCCTAGTTAAATTGCTGAAAAATTGAAATTAAATAATTTGGTTTACAGTTTGCCTGGGTAGCCCTAAACTCTTTTTCATGTAATGAATATTTCTTGGATTTGTGAATTATTGGACTACAAAGAGAATCATAGTATTTGAGTTGTAAGGGACCTTTAAAGGCCATCTAGTCCAATGTCTCTGCAATGAGCAAGTACACCTTCAACTAAACCAAGTTGCTCGGAGCCCAGTCCAACCTGGCCTTAACCATTTACAAGGACGGGCATCCACCACCTCTCTGGGAAAGACAGATTGCCACTGTTTTACCACCTTCATCATGAAAAATTTCTTCCAGTATCTAGTCTGAATCTGCCCCCTTGTAGTTTAAACCATTACCCTGTGTCCTATCATTCAGGCTGTGCTAAAAAATCTGTCCCCATCTTTCTTATAAGCTCCCTCTGAGCACTAAAAGGATGCAATAAGGTCTCATTATAGAAGAGTTTTCACTGCTTCAGGCTGAACCCCAACTCTCTAAGCACACAGAGCAGTTTTACAGACAACCACCAGGTAAAAGATAGGATGTGTGTGCTTTTCCCATGAACAGACTCTGTGGTTTTGCACATGAAATGATAAAACCACACTAAAGATGGCTATGTCAGTATGTAGGAGAAAGTTAACATTGGGAGTCATCTGTGTATTATCTGCCTTAGATAAGTGGTCCTGATTTTCAAAACCAGATCAGAGCATTTCCTTTTTCCTATATTTTTGATGCTTTCTGCTGTGGTTTTCATGTAAATTTACTTACTTTTTTTTTTTCCTGCAATTGTTTCCATACAAGTTTCTTGGTTCTTTTTCAGTAAAGAAAAAGTCATCCTCAGCTATTAAAGGTTGTGAACACTTACTGGACACCATTTTACTCTCTAGAAAGGTTCTGTGCTATTTGATACTTATTTTTAGTTTCATCCATTATGTTTCACTATTTTTTTGCAATCATAGTGATTTATGTTTTCCCTCTGCTTTCAAAATTATTATTTTAGAAACAGATTTTGTTCTGAATATTGTTAAATTCTTAGACTTATGGGAACATATCAGGGCTATCCAGCATATTCCATTTTTCTAGGAAAATGTGGAATATTTGACCTATTTTTACTCTTCAGTTACTGTAGAGTTACTGCAGTTCCTGCATTGTGGTACCCTGTCATCAGTTAGAGCCCAAGTTGTTTTAACTTTCATTTTTATAAAGGAAGGTTTCTGGCCATGCAATCTTATAAGTCAATTCTTTTGCTTTTCTTAAGCTACCTTGGAAATTGCCCAGCTTCTAAAATCAGGTTTCCTGAAGACCTGAGCAGCTCCAGAGGGAACACAAGGAAGGGTTATTCTGTAAGGGAGTGCAGCAGAAATGCTAGAGGGCTTGGGACCACCACCTAAGAGAAAAGGCTCTTGGAACTAGGGCCAGTTTTCCCAAAGGAAAATAAAAGAGAGGCACAGTAACAGTTTTCAAACATATATGTTGTTTTAAGATCTAAAGGAATGAGTTCTTTTTCATGGTCACTGGCATATGAAGATATAATGGCCTAAAGTCTCACCAAGGGAGATCAGATTAAGTTGTCAGTGTTTCTAGTGCAAGGAGAGTTAAGCACTGGAATGGGTTACTGATGGAGGTTGTGGGACTTTCCTCACTGGAGACTTCTTAGCACAGGTTATGTTAAACATCCTTAGCCGTGGTTTTGCTGTAGTTAATGTCACAGAGTTGTAAGGGAGTCCTAGACAAGCAAGAGGATGAAGGAGATCAATTGACCAGGGGCAAATACTTCCCTGATACTTAAGCTAGCAGTGCCTATGCCAGTCTGAGCACCTGGAGTGAGCAAGCACATGATCTTTGTACTGACCTTTTACAACTGCTTTGCTTCAGCTTTCCATTTGAGTTCAGTTGACTGGGAAAGGCAATCAAATACCTACAAATCTGAGGGAGGTTTTTTGTTTTGGTTTTTGCTTTTTTCGTGTGTTTTTCTGCAATTCCTGTAATTATAATTTGATAAGTACTTAAAAGTGTGTACAAAGTGATTATCTAGTTGTAGCCTCAGTTTTGTATCATCTGGATGTAGACAACAGGTCAGCACAGTTTATGTTCTGCCATGACCTGAGTAGATGAAGGAAATGCTAATAAAGCAAAGATAAAAAATGTGAAGTGTGCATATACATATACATATAGACACTAGCCAATGTGACAGTTGCTTGTAGTGGTCAAAAAGTGTTTTCACATTTTGACAGACTTGTTGAAATGCATGACTTAACAGGTCTCTCTTCTCAAATTAGTTTTTACACAGTGCAAATTGAATTTAAATCCCATTAAATTATTAATGCCTAATTGGGGGCTACTGAGAGATGACAATGTCCTAGATGGCTGCAAATTTTTCCAGTGTCACTGTCTACTTCTCACTCCAATGCTTTGAAATGACTCAGTAGTCAGCTTTCATTTATTCAGTTTAATTAAATTCCACCTGAATAAATGCTGAAATTTCCTGGATGATGTATTGCAGATGAGATCTGATTTGATAGTACACAGCGCTGTATTGTAAGCTCCTCTCTTCTAAAATGGTGTGTTCCATGTAAATACTTAAATAATAATTTTGATGAACTTGTAAGGAAAATTATATAAAGAAGGCAAAGCAAAACTTCACACAGAAAGGTATTTTTGAATATGCTATCATTATTCCTAGAATAACAAAAATCATAAGTGCATCAGAAGTACATTTCACATTGAAAATCCTGTCCTGTTAAGATTAGCAGGTTATTTACTTAGCCTGATACTGTTCTGTCTATGCATTACATTAATTAAACAACAAGTGCTGTAATGAGATAGAACAGTATTTTCTCCTAAGGTGCCTTGACTTTAGTAGAAAGACTTTAGTGAATTATATTCTTATATACAATCTGTGATGTGAGGAACTGAAATAAATGCCGGGTCATTGTCCTTCTCTTTCACACTTAGTGCAAAATGGATCAAAAATATTCCTCCTTTTCCAAAGCCCTGGTCCTAACTGACTGATTGGATGCATGTTGACCAATATGTCATACTTAGTTCGGAAATGAGGAAGCATGGATACACGTATCACTCAGGTAACCAGTGCTTACAGAGGCTGGGAGAAAAAACTTGTCCTTTTTGGAAGCAACATAGATTGTTCAGAAATTCCTCTTCTCTTATACTGTATTTAACAATAGTGACTCTCCTTCAGGAGCTCCCATGTATTATTTTACAACACATTATTTGTACTTCTAAATCAGTGTAATAATCTGAGTCCTTCCTTGCAGGGAAATTCACATAGACTCCTTTTCCTCTCTACATGCTCCTAGGTAATTTTCCCTGTTGCTTTTTATAATCTTTAATTTATTTCTTCTGAATTTTTGTTTTACAAGAACTGCTTCATCTGGGACAATCTTCCAAAGTATGAACTTCATTGCCTGAAAGTTGCAAAGCAGAGTTGACCCAAAGTAGTGGCAGATGACTGGCTAATGATTTAAGAGAATACTCCCATTATATTTGTTTATCTACATTCTCTTAGGTTAAGAATTTATGTGCTGATGCAGACATAAGTAATTAAATGTTTAATATATTTTCTCATTATGTTGATATTTTCATTATAAATTAAAACTTTCTTATACTTTTACTGTAATTAAAAGGCAGTTACAACTATTTTTTCTATTTATAAAATTTAGAAAAATTAACACCTGCTACTTTTCTTACTCTGAGAGAAGTCCTAAATAATTAAAATCTTTTCACCTTCTGACACAAAACAAGGAGTCTGGATGTGGAAAATGCTTGTGTTTCTATAAAATTCCATATATATTTACAGAAAGATAACAGTTGAAAATTCAATTTTTCTCTAATTTTCTAGATTATTTTCTGTGGCTATGTTTCATTGTGGTGGACAAAAAGGAGCACAGATCGCAGGTGTTACACACACAATAGTTTATTATATCACACCAAAAAGAACATGAAGAAGGAAAAAAGAAAGAAAATAAAAGCCACTAACTACAAGTTACACAATATATATTGTAAAATCCCACCCATAGCCAGCTGCCATAGCTTCAATAGCAGTGTCCATAAACTTTATTATAGCTTCTAATTGGATGTTACTCACTGTCCAGATGTACTTATTTTTCATAAGAAATTTATCTCCCCACATTCTATTCCCAAGCTTGCTTCTCTCAAGTCCTCCTTATCTCACTTTGTTTTAGTTAGCTTGCTAGTTTACTCACAGGATTAATTATCTTTCACTGTTCCCATCTGGTACCAAGAGGTACTAGCCTACCTTTAGGCCTAGAGAGCTGCCTGCAGCCCCAAAGCCTTCCTAATTCAAAAAATCTTTATAATCCTCACAATTTTCATATGTGAAAGGCTCTGGAAATAGTTATTGGTATAGTCAGATAAAATTTTATGTAAGTTTTATTTGTGTGTTGAAAATAAATTTCAATATTTGGAAGAATTTGCTTGAAAGACAAGCCACAAAGCAATGTCTCCAAATGGACAGGTCTTGCTTGTCCTAAGCAAAGAGACAGACTGAAGAAGGAACCGGGTTACTCACAGACAAGCATTTGTAGTATCCTATAGATCCTGCTCTGGGATCCATCACCTTAATGTGGTGCAGAGGCATGAGAGAGAGCTCAGAATATTGGTTCAGAATGAACTGGACAGAGACACATGTAGAGCCATCCAACAGCAACAGCAATCCTGCTGACACTGCTCAAACCACACCCTCATCAGCCTACCTTTTGGGCTGCTGGAAGGTGACTCCATTCAGCTGAGATCCAAACCCAGTATCCCACGGAGTCAGAAACTCTTAGCCATTTATTTTTTTTTTCATGCAGTTTAACATACATTCACTTTTTATTTCAGCAGAGACCAAAAGAAGGATTAGTTTTTATAATGTGCCCAGAGTTTAGCAAATGCTCTTAGGAACTCGCACACTTATGTCTTCAGGCTCTAATCCACAGATTATGTCTCCCAGGTAATTTTCCAGACTGCAGGTTTACATGGTGAGTTCCCTCTTGAGGTCTCTTTAGCTTTCTGAACCTTGCATTTCCTTCCATATAAATGCCATTCCACATATGGTGGCACTTTTAGGTGCAATGGGAAGCTTAAAAGAAAGCAGTGGCTTCTCCTGGAGTGCCTCAGACTGGTGGGAGCTCAGAGGGGAGAAGCATACTGGCAGTGTGCATGCAGAGATTGGGAAAGAAATAGAGACAGTGGGCAAGCCCAAAAAGTACTCAATTGGCAGATGATGGACAGAATAGTGGATAGCCTTGGTATTTGACTTGATAGGCAATTAAGTTCCATTATTTGATAACCACAATTTGTAAGTTGATAATACAAGAGGAGGTTGGAAGGCAACAGTTGCTTCACCAAGGAAACAGTGAAAGACTTTAAAGTATTATTATGCTTTGTATTGAGGATAATTGATTGATTTGATTGCTAGTAAGAGCGACCAAATTCAATTCTTAAAGTAATAAAGATTAGATTTAGACACTACTCAGAAATCAATGTAAATTACATTTTACAGGTGCTCAGAGAGCTCAATTTTTCAGTATTTCCTTCCCAAAGAGCTGCAAGCTTTTGCATTAGATTATTGTAGCCACTCAATCTGAGGCAAATTTACTTGATTCACTCAGATGACTGTATTTCTTCTCCCTGAGCTACATATTGTTCTCCACTTTATGACACAATTATTAGTTTTGTTCTTTATAGAACTATTAACAAAAATAAGAAAAAATTTATTACTGTGTTTAACTTTCTGTTTCTACTTTGTTCTCTCGCTTCAATACAGCTTTCTTAAGTAATTTCATTCATTCTATGAGCAATAGGTAGAAGTGGAGTTTACCTAGTCCATCTGCCTTACTAAGAAGTTTGGGGTTAGATTTTATTTCAGTTGTTATGTCCCTTAAATCTGTGTCCACACTGTGCTTTCACATTGGTTTCCTTTCTGAGATTTACTGGGCATGCTTGAGGAGCTGGTTGCTCTATGTTTGTTGTTTCCAAAAGTAGGGTAAGGGCTTGGAGTGAGTAATGTTGTGTCTAAAGGGCATCAGGGGACACTAAGTATGGACCAAAGGCAGCCTCTCTCTTGAAAGAAACCCTATAACTAAATTAGTGATGTAGCTGTGCCCACTGAGCTCACAAGCAGCTTAATTTAATTTTCCTGGATTTTTGGTCGATGGTTTACTATGGTTTATAAGGAGCTTCTGGAAACTGAAGATTACCCACATTACTGCCAGTCAAAGCCTGACAAAAGCGTTACACATGTTTGTAATTAGGTGGTCAAGCTCAGCTGGACATATTTGGCACTAGCCAAAGATGGTAAACAGCTTAGGACAGAAGTGAAAAGGATAAAGTGTCAGTGCCTTGCTGGATGTCACTGGATAGGGATGCATATATAACTTTAGAAAGGGGATTGTGACATGCCCCCATGTGTCACAGCTGTGATGTGGGGAAGAGGACAAAGAGGACAGGCAAGTGAGGCCAGCCTCACTCTACAGCACAGACAAGTCTTGGGAATTCAAGGATACTGCAAGAGAATATGCTACTAATTTTAATAAAGATTAGTCAGTGTCTTGTCTGTTTACCTCAGTACTACCACATGCTACTGAAAAGAGACATAGACATTCTAATGCTCTAATTAATAGAGTAACTTTTCTAGCAATGCTAAAATAGCATCCTTACTCTTCTTTCTTTGCAATCAGTTAATAATTGTGACATTCTTCTTGGCTTTGACTGTGTGCCTCTGTGTCTTAGCTTGAGGGAAACTGAAATGTTTACTAAAACCAGAGAAGAGGATTCCTCCTCAATAACCATGTCACCCCTTATTAAATTTAAAATAAACCTTTTAATTAGAAAATGTACATAAGAAGGATAACTGTTCTTAACTACTATATATATACACACACAGATAGATGTAACTATAAATAGACCAGAGCAAACTACTCCCCCAGCACCAAAAAAAAACCCTCAAAGCCTAAAAACTGTAGGTTCCTCCTGGTGCAATTATATTTATGGACAGTAGCAGTGTTGCACCTCGGCTGGCTGCGAGTTGAGTTCTCAGTCTTTTCCCAGCGAGGCAGCGATAAAGGGGGTATATGACTCATGTGGCACAGGATGGAGCCTTTCCCGTGAGGGAAGGGCAGACTCTCTCTCTCTCCTCGTCCTTTGTTCTAAAGAAGGAAACACTGGTGGTAATTCCCAGAAATCTCCTTGCAGTGGAAGTCGGTCCCCAGGAAAAAGGTCTGCAGCGTGTCCCAAAGCATCTGTGACCCCCCCTCTCTCTCCTCTCTCTCTCTCTGAAGCTCAGGCTGCCCAGAGATGGAGGGGGAGGAAGATGAAGAGCCGAGCCAGAAGGAGCTCTCAGCAGCTCAGCAAACAGTAGCTCTTTCCCAGCAGCTCCACCTCTCCATTAAGTTGGAATCTAGAATCATTAACCACTCCTTTGTTCTCAGTCCTGGCACTTCAATGCCCCAAACCTTTGTATTGGTAGCGTGAGAAAAATTCCCTGAAGGACTCCTCCCACCACCACCTTCCTTTATTTGAATCTTTAACACTCTGAAGGCATGTTCAAGGCCCCCTGTGATTACAACAATGGGAATCATGTTGCTGTAGTGACAGTAGGAGAAATACTTACTAAAATTTGCCCCCTGCTGTTTGCAGTTTCTCAAGACTACGCTTCTTTAGCAGAATTTAAAATAGAATTACATGATGCCTGACAGCTAGAAATTATGCTATAGCCCAAGTGTTGGGCAAGAATTAGAGAGTCAATTACTGACAGTCATAACACCTGGAAGCAGAAGTGATAGTGGATTGTTTAAAGTTGCATTTAGCAGATCATTTGTTTTGTGGCTGATGTAAAGCAGATTTCTTGACATACTGTGATTGTTTGCAAAAAGATCACATGACATACTGTGCTATTTGAATGTTTGCAAGGCATTCACAGTGTTTATCTGCTGTTCTCAAGTTATGGAAATATGATGCCACTTTCTTTTAAGCCTGTCCACCTGCACAGCATTTTAAATAAATACTCAATGTGACATGTATCAGACAAAACCAACATTGCTACTTGACTGCAACAAGTTTACACTGTCTCCTGAATCAGCAGCTCCTGTTTGTCTTGTAAGTTACACAATTCTATTTTCACCTCTAGTGTTTATTTCCCTTTCCCTTTCAGGCAATTTCAAAAGCCAGAAAAAGACCTTTGTTATAATGCCACTGAGATTTAGAGCATTAATCTCGTTATCAGTTTACATCCCCAATTGGAAAGTGGAGATTGCTCAGCACATCAAAAGTAAAGTGTAATAAAGTGCAATGTGAAGTCCAAGAGCCCGATGAGACCTGCTGAGTCATACAGTGTGTGCTCCAGCTGCCCTCTCCCTGCATCTGAGGGATGGGGGCAGAGAAGGAGAGTTGCTAGGTGGTGCTGCTAATGAACTCGAACCACCATACATTATTTTCCATCTACATGTCAAATATGGTTATATTCACTTATAACAAATATCTACAGTCTATATGCAAACTGGATGTGGCCCTTGGGCTCTTGGTAAATAGCCTGTATAACCTTCAGCTCTGAAGAATGGAAGCCTCTTGCTAAAGCTGGAATGAGCGCATGGGCCCAGAGGCTGCCTTGCAGTGTGAGCCCAGGCTGCTCTTTGCTTAATGGCAATGGAGGAGGAGGACTCTTTAGCTTATTTTTCCCACTCAGCTCTTGGACACGTGAACAAGAAGGGAGGAAAAAACCATTCTGTTGGCCAGATGCTTGCAGTATAAATTCTTGCTGCTTTAACCCTTAGCAGCCATGTGTATATAAAACCCCCATCACATCACTGAGGTCTTCATGATGAATCTGAAAATGACATTACACTGTTGAATTTTTATGCTGTGGAAAGAATTTTAATTATTTTAATTACTGTTTCTGAGTTACTGGAAAATAAACTGAGAATGTATCATTAGTGCATCCAACTGTGCCAATGCAATATATAATAAATATAAAATGGTTTTGTCATACCCGGTTTGAACAAAGACCTATGATAGTTTAAAATTCAGAGGTTCTATTAATGCATTAATTAACAAGAAATTACACTACAGTGTCTATGGGGCTTACTTCAGTAAAAGAACATTTTCTTTGTTGGTAATTTCATCTTGATGTTACTCCCCTCTAAGGTGGTCCCGTGGCGTAATGGTGAGCACTCCGGTCTCTGACTCCCAAGGTCACGAGTTCGAGTCTCAGTAGGGGACC
>JAWWEV010000134.1:6285685-6313675 GCA_035583235.1 Hafferia zeledoni
CTGCGCAGGCTCGAAGGGCACACCCACGTGGGGAGAGCCCTTCCCAAATCTTCGTTCGCGAAGACTGGGCCATTACTCCCCTCTATTCAGTTTCCCCAACATGACATTTCTCTTAAAATCAGCACTAATACAGGAGTTAAGCTTTCGCAATATTATTTAAGAATATAATGCTGAGATGCAGTCATACAAATAATTTGACCTTAAACCCCTCTATTTTACCCACTGTTGCTAAAGTACAACACAACTTCAACCATATTCTTTATATTACAGATTGTACTTTAAAATGGCAATAATGGCTGATAAGCGAAAAGCACCACAAAAATAACTGCTAAGAGAAAGTTTTCTTCTAACAGCAGCAAGGTATTTATTGATAACATTGGAGGCAAGACAGTTTATACTGGGCAAAAACTTGCCTAACTTGTTTGTGTAAAATAAGCCATTTGTAGCCTTAAGTTCATAGTTGACACCCTCTAATTTCCATATTAGTGGCTGGGTGAAATCTTGGGCAGACCTTTTGGCTTCGAATTTGGGTAGTGGTCTCCTGACTTCATCCCTCAGGGAGGTCTTGAAGCGTCTTCATCACTGTTGGACTTCGGCCTTTTCTTTTTGGCAGGAAACATTTCCTTGGAAAAGTCTTCATGAAAGGCTGACAGAGATTTTAGCAGGATGTATTGATATGCAGAAAACAATGGAGAAACATATTTTTGGCTCTTTGTATGTCACAGTTTTCGGGAATGATTTGTAGTTAAAACAGTGGGATTTGTGTTTGTGGTAGTATTAGCTAGGCCTCAAATTAGCAGGCTCAGAGAATCTACATAGATTAGGAGAGACAAATATCACCTAAGTAATGAAAGAAATATTTCATAGCAGATGACGCAAACCTGAGATATAAATACAGGAGTGGGAGGTGTTCAGTCACAAACAATAGAAATGCCATTCTACATCTAAATGCAGAGAATAGCTTTGTCAAAGTCCATAAGGACCTTTAAAAAAAAGTTTTACTATTATTTTTCACAAATATCAGTACTACATACATGTGTTTTTCTACTGTATAATCAAATCTTAGTACTCATGCAATATGACATTATTTTGTTTTAGTCACAGGGCTCCCACTGTAACTAAGTTATGAATGTGTTCTAGAACTTCAGTCTGTAATATAGGTTAGGCAGTACAGCATACTCATGGGAAGCATTCTCATGAACTACTGATAATCTGATATTCACCAATCTAATATTAATAGAATGATGTGTCTATCTGTACAGTGGGTGATTACTTATAGCTTAAAAAGCAGTGGTAAGTACCAAGTTAATGTCTAAAGGGAGACGGGTTTTTGGAAAGCATCAGACGACCCAATATGAGTTAGCTGAAGTAGGCCTTTATTATTGTGTGCACAAAACTTATATACACTTTTGAAACCGTATCCATCCGCAGGCGCTGCCACTTAATCACTAATCATTGGCTAATGATGTTGTTTACACAACAATACCTCACTGTAATCGGCTAATTATGTGCATCTGCTGAGGCTGTTGGCTGCAGCCGTTTCTGATCTCAGTTTTAGTTCCTTAAAGCTACATCACACTAATTACAGAGGCAAGTTCAGTACACAGCTTTGCCTTTTAGATCAAACAGCATATGAAATCCCGACAAATGTTGACTTCCAATTTTCAACCATGTGTCAGTCTAGCACACAGTTATTTGGGAACTGGATCTTTGCCACAATCTCTTATATTCTTATTGGAAGGATGACTTGGGGATGATATTGTACAAAATTAGGTCAAAAAAAAAAAAAAAATTTGTGTAACTTAATCAGTTAGAAATGTATCTATTTTTATTTTTTTCTCCCTTCTTGAGGGCATATTTGCCATGAACTCTGAATTCTGTGGTTTACACTTCAACATATTCATTATGTGTTTTTTGAGTGAATCCTGTGCTGCTTCTGGAAGCATGATTTCTTGGAAGATTTATATACCCTACAGTCTTCTTTCAGCTGCCATCGTGTAAGTGTCTACAAGAAAAAAGCCTGCTGGGTTGCTGGGTGTGAGTTCTCTGGCAATAGTCACCACACTGTTTCTTATTCAGGAACAGCAAAAGCCTAATTAATATGAAGGGTGTTATTAGAGTCATCCTATCCCAGAAAGAAGTCTGTGAGTTTTGCCCCAAATCCTCATTTGTTCTGTGCATCTATACCCAAAATAGCACCTTTTGACCCAAATTCTGGGACACTGTTCAAGGATGAACCCTGCCAAGGAAGGTGCTGCCTAGTGATTGTAGTAACATTTATAGAAAAGACATTACAATTTCTACGTAGTGTTCTCACTAACTCCCTGACTTAGCGCTGTGGCACCTCTGAGACAAAGAAACTATACACAAAATGCCAGTTTTCTTTTCCAGGGTCATTCAGGGAATGAGTGCTAAAAAATGGAACATACCTCTTCTGAGACTAAAAGTCAATACGCTCAATACTGCTCAAATGGTCCTTGGAGCACTTTACCTGGTCCTGGGGCATACTGCAGTAGTCAGGGAGACAGAAAGCTTAGGGTCATATTTTTGCAACAGGGATAAAATGGCCTCCAAGATGTTGTGAAAAAAGTCCTCTTGAAAAGCTCAGATTTCATAAGATTTATATGAGATATATTAGGTTACTCTGAATTTTAATTAAAAATTTTAGTCCTTTAGTTCATTAATTGAAGATGTTTACCTGTAAATGAGAAGTTAACTTATGCTTGTTTTTAATTGTTGGATGCCACCACAACTGGTGCTGCATAAAAGTACATACAGTACGTAAAATATGAAGTAAAACAAGGGAATAATTATAACCACATCAGCCTAAAGGCAGGAGGCATTTTAATATCAGAGTCTAGTAATGATGCATGAATTAAGATGAATTAATTTTTCTGAGACAGTTCAGAAGTATTTAGTCTTTATTCTGCCCTGGTTTAAAATGCCTCATATATAATACATGCCAGTATTTTACATAATTTAAAATTTCATAAGACATTTTGTTCTCACTTTATGAGGTTCTTCAACATACTGAAACATTCCTAAGATCTTAGGTCTACAAATAATTATCTTTCCAAACAGATCTTTGTTCTGAGGCATTGCATTGGTAATCAGTCATATCAGTACATGTTATAAACCAGCTTCCTCATTTACAGTGATATTTCTCTTACAGAAATAGAAATATACTTAGACATGTAGGTAGGTGTGCATATATAGATAAAGACATTCTGCACTGGTCAGAATATTGCAGGTATTGGTCTATTTAGCATTAACGTGGAAAATGTGCTTATATTCTCTACTCTTTCAGTGTCAAACGTACAGCAGAAAGCAGACACTGACAGACAAATCAGAGACAAGGTCCTGTGGTTTTGTGTTCTTAGGAAATAGATAACATGTATGAACTCTACACGTTTCAGGACACATACTACAAAGAGATACTGATTCAGCAGTGAGGCAGCTGACCATCAGTGAAGTATTTCTCAATATATATAATTCTGAATCTAGTTCCAGTGACTGTTCAACTGGAGTTAACTAAATAGCTAAAACTAAGTGTATACGAGGGCATTTCTGGGTTTGGCTCAAATATTTTCAGGCCCTCACTGGCCTAAGCAAATCAGCAGATTGTGTGGCTGTTGCAGTAATGTGCTTGAGTACATACCTGGAGTTTTTACAAAAATGAGAAATAAAAGGAGATGTAGTGCCACAAAGAAGATTCCTAAAGGGGAGAAAAAGTGAGAATCTTTACCAACTATAAAAGTTTCACTAGAGAGTAGAGGTTGTATTACCACATTGATGCCATTATTAAGGTTTTGATAAACACTTTTTATATGAATACTAACATGAGATAGCCTAGATTCAAGTTATTCACAGAGCACAGAAACATTATCTTGGGTTCCTGAGTGTGTCCTTTGATACTGCTTTGTAACACATCTTCTGTTTCAGTTCTTGGTCTTTCTATACAGTCTTCCAACTCTTAACAGATTATTTCAAAACAAGTGGTAGCTTTGTGATGTGAACTACATCTACTGGGATCAGATTCTTTAAAGTATATATGAATAGTAAATTAGGTAGATGAAGCTCTTGTTTGCCTGCGAAGTGTTTCAGTTCCCTCAGCATGTGAGCTTTCTCCGTATTAGAAAGCAAATCACAATCAAAGAACCTTACATGGGGTTTTATATTTTGACCTTGGGCCAGAGACACTGAGGCCCTCTGTGGTTTGGCTTGAAGCTCAGATTTGTGCCAGATGCTGATGTTCTGTGCATCAAGATGTACAATCTTTTATTTTTCCTGTGCAGAAAAATATGAATACTGGAGCTGACTTTTTTTTTTTTTAAATTCTGAAGATTTTTCTTTTTTTCCTTTCTCTTGACCAGTGCTATATGCACAAACTGCATATGTATTTCCAATCCCTGTATGAACCTTTTATCCCTATCTGCTACTTCAGTAGCAGAAGTTCTTCAGTTTGCAGCAGAGAGGTCCTGAGTTTTGCCTCTGCTTAAGGAGAACTCTTATTGAGTTTTAGTCTTGGCTGCAGCAGCTTCTATGACCCCAGAGTTCACAGTCTACCTCTCTTCTTTGACGATGAATTCTTCTTTCTCCTATGGGAAGAACAGTACTTTTTTTTTTAATGAATGGTATGAGCTGAGAGGCTCCATTTTATAGTAGCTTTCTGACCCTTAAAACTATGCTGAGAATTTTGTGCACAGTTTTGCACCCCTTGGGATATTATGAGGTGATTAAACCACTGAACTACTGCTCATCTGCTGGTCCCACAGAGTCTTCCATTCCAGGCCCCTGTAGGATTTATTGACTCTACCAAGTTCTTCTACTCTTATTTATGTTTCTTTTTTCTTCCCTTCCTCTTGCTTCCCCTGCCTACTGTTTCTAATAACAATTTAATGTGGGGTTTTTTTTCAGAATGTGACTTTACGAATAGAAAAATTCTTTCTCTGCTGAAAGGATGGAAGCAGAGCTGTCTGCAGGCTCTACTTAGCTGGCATTACCAGTCTCAGAGCCAAGTCAGCCTTCTAACAGACAATGACTCTAACATTTGAAGGAACCAAACTAAAAAAGAAGTATGCAAAATGAAACTACAAATCTATATTTCTTGACAGCTCTGTCAGCAAGCA
The DNA here is from genome assembly GCA_035583235.1 of Hafferia zeledoni. NCBI lineage: Eukaryota > Metazoa > Chordata > Aves > Passeriformes > Thamnophilidae > Hafferia > Hafferia zeledoni. Next base: position 6,290,815 of record JAWWEV010000134.1, read on the forward strand.
GCAGAAGCATGACTCTCTTTCTTACCAGGATGTGGAGGAAAAAGTAAGTAGTTTGGGCATGCTAAAAGCATGAGACCATAAAGCTGCTAAGCAGGTCCTGACGACTACCATGTGGCTGATGAAAGACCTTGTCCCTGTCAGATTTTGTCACAGAGCATTTGCAGGAATAAGAATGTTTCATCCCTTCCTCAAGAAATTATGCTGGTTGCTTAAAGAGCCTACTGGTTATTAATTCCAAGCCTTGCAGAGGTGAGTAATTGTCTCTGAATATCATGCTTCCTGCATTAAAAGAGGAAAGATAAATGCTGTTTGTCATGTTTCTTTTGGCTGAAGTTCTGATCTTTTCCCAAAAATTAAAACACACTGTGAAATGGGGGTTACTGAAATTTATAAAGTTATGTATAGGGTTAATCAAGAACTCTTGTTGAAAATCATATGTACTTTTCCTTCTTTGCCTGGACAGGCTTTCTGTGATTTCTAGGTTAGTGTATTGACCTTTCCCTCTATCTTTTAAACTTTTGAAATATTCTTTCTCAGTTTAGGTACAGTTTTTAATATTTGTTATATCCTTGTCTCCACTGTGTCAATGCAGAAAGGAAATAATCCTTGATCTTTCTGAAGAGCCTATCCCAGCTAAGAAGACAAGTTGTGTCTGGGATCAAGTGTTCAGACTACAACTGTCCACATGAGCTGACTGGTGACATCATGCCTTCTCTCAGAAGCTTGATTTATATAGTCATTGCTTTCTATATTAGCCCCTTTTAATTCCTCTGCCTCTCAACACTGCTTAACTTTATGTTCACTTTTCAGTTAGTTCTTTTACCTTATTTCTAAATTCAGGGACAGACTAATTTGAGCAAAAGTGGGGTACCTTGTATTTTCTCACTGTCTTTACCGATGAAAAAAAGTAAGATAAAGAATAACTTAGAAGACATTGTGCCCTGTTCCATGAGTGTTCCAAAAATACTGGATGATGAACCGATATATTTGCTTGTATTCAGAGATAAGTTTTATTTCTTTTTATTCTTTCAGTGGGAAATGCATACTAATGTGTTTTAAAAAGCAAATACACATAATCCCATGAAATAATACTGTTCTGTATCTAGAAAGAGTTTGCTTAGTTCTTTGTGCTTTCCTGAGGTAAACATAGGACTTTCTTATGCTTTTTGTATTGAATGGAGAATTATGTTAATTATTCTACCTTAACTTGGATTTTCAGTTTAAATTCAACTGCTGAGTACCATGGACTGATGTCGTCATCTGTATTCATGCCTGAAGATCTCCATATTCATTACTGGATTTCTTTAGCTTAACAAAGCTTGGAATTAAATGCAACCCACAAAGCAAGCATTTATCATTCTGTGACACATTGAAAGCTAGTGCTGCTCAATGAAAGGTTTGTTTCAGGCATTAACAGTTCAGTCTGTTTATGGAACTCTGTCCATTTTTGGTGGAACCACTGCAAGAACAATAACATCGTTACCATCTGTGTCCTTAGCAGAGGCTTCATATCTAAATGTTTAGCATTTCAAAAATCATACAGATGTTGATATTGCATTATTCATTGATTTAGAGACTGCCACAGCTCTGTACTTTCCTATATATCCTTTCAAACAATGTGGCAGCAGACTCTAAATTGAGCAGGGCAGAGTACAGACTGCAATTTTTATGGGCATGACTCTGATATATGTAATCTGTGCATATTTGGCAAACTTACCTTCTCTGAAGAAGCAAAATGGAGTATTGTCAGTGCACTCCAGCAGTTTTAGTATTCCAATGACAATGTAATGGATTGAAAATGAACATGCCTTGTGTACATTTGAATGTTCCTGTGATATTGAAATGATTTCCGAGAATCCTTTCATATCAGTACATCAACTTGTCAATCAATAGATTGACGGAGGGAAAAAAGCAGAGTATCAAAAAAAGCAAGCAAAATAGTGATGGAAAAGGAAGCAGGCAAATGAGAAATGATGAAGGAAAAGGAAGGAAGAAAATAATAGGACAAAAAAGGAGCAAAAGAGATGGAAGAAATGGAAGAGGATGTGAAATGCACTGTATATTAAAAACTGAAAAAAGGAAGCAAATTGGAAACACATAAAAAAGGGGAGAAAATAATTAATTAAATTATAAGAAGGGAAGGGAAAAAAATCAAGAGAATTCATGAGAAAACATTTAGTGAAATGCAGGACTTTCAATACCATCTGAGTTAGCTACTTGAAAAGATACCAGATTCAAAAACACAGTTTCTAAAATATTTCTAGTGAGTAACTGGTTAAAAATACTCAGCTTTTCCTGTGACTGTACAGCAGGAAGAAAAGAGGATTGGAATCCAAATTACCAAATGTCCATTGAAAAAGATTCTTCCCCAGGAATCAGTACACAGCTCTGTTTGTTTATTTCTACTCACAGAATCTGATATTGGAAATTATTCAATTGCTTGAAAGCAATTTGTTTCCATAGCTTGTGACTGGGAAGCCAAATCCAAAGCCTGAAAGCTTTACTGAAACTACTTTAAATCCACTACAGTGATACCAAAACTGAAAGGTGACCTTAACTCAGCAATGTCTCCCAGAAAGAAGGTTGGTGCTTTATGAATTTTTAGGGAGTCGGTTCACAGGTTTTTGACTATCTTGTTTTCACTAGTTAAATCTCAATTATTGAAAATAGCAAATTCACAAATGAACATGGGGTAATTCCCTTGCACAATCTGAAGGAACCTCCTCATCCTATCTTTCTAAATTTAATTCATTGACAGGCATTGAAATCCATGAAAGAATGAGTTTATTGACCTCTGCTGCTGCTCATCGAAACTAACTGTCTCAATTTAGGAAACATTTACCCCTATAACGTGGCAAAGTAGTAACTAGTGGTGTTACCTTATGCCTCCTTTGTTCTTATAACTCTCCTTTTCTTTGGAAAAGACTATTTTTCCAGCATGTTCTAGACTCTGAAAGGTTGCTGTTTCCAGGTCAGGAAAAACGAATTTATCACTGAACAAGACATATATTTATTTTCAGCTCCTGCACAGGCAGTCTGAGAGGCAAGGTTGGGACTGTGCATGGCTTTAAATTTCACTCTCTAAGTGAATGCCACTGGGTTTCTCATTCCTCATCTGAAGAGGATGATCTCTGGGTGCTTGATGCCACTGAATCCTTGCTCCAGGACTCTGCAGGGAAAGCTCAGTGTCATCATCCTACACTTGTATTCAAATTCTGTACTCTGACTGGTCTGGACAATTTAAAAAGAACTTTATGATCATTACAGAGGAGGATTGCACTATTCCACATCTCTTTACTTTTTCTATGGGATTAGTTTAATAAAGCACCTACCTGTCAGATGCAATCTATGCCACTTGCCTATACAGAGGAAAAAACATCTTTTGGGACAAGTGTAATGAAATACGTGTTTAGCGCCCAGTAACAGCCAAGCCAGTAGAGTGCAGTTCTCAAGAACTGGAGGAAGCACAGTTGGTCAATAGTGAAACTGAGCAATTTCATAAAATCAGCTGTGTTTTCACCTTTAACTCCCTACCCTATTCAGATTATCCAGATGGAAGGGTGACAAAATTTATTTGTAGTGTTCTGTATTATTGTGGAGAGATAGATAAAAATATCTAGTTATGTTTAGAGGACTAGATTTGTTGGAGTAAGGAATAGCATAGGAAGACTAACCCAAGTAATCATTTATTTCTGATGCAAAACCACAATCAAATTAAGAGTGTGCTTTGAAACTTGTAGGAGTAAACACACCTTTCAGAAAATATTAACAGTGTTCTTGGAAAAGATTGATCATTTATAGCAAGAACAAGGTAACTGACAGTAAATTATACTGTTTCAAGTTTGATTTCAAATTTATCATGCAAAACATATAGTCTTAGCTGTGAAGATTAGACACTATTTCTTAAATAGTTACTCTCAACTGTTCAATGATATCTCTGTTACAGAAATCGGCTTTGAAACCCATGGTATGGACAATGCTAGAGATATTAAAATGAACCAGTAATGTAATATGAAAGACAGAGTTCCATTCTTATACATAACCTGTCTAATGAACTCCTTAAAAAGGAAAAAATAGACTACTTTAAAGTAGTTTCTTCCCTTTTCTAAATAAACAGCAAATAAAGTATTTTGAATAAATATTTATACATACATGTTAACTTTTGTAAAGTTTTTGTTGCCTTTGTTCTTGAAAACAAGACTGTAGTTTTCCCATATTTTATAACTAATTTAACTGTGAAGTATTATGACATCAAATGTAAATATTGTGCCTTCATTCAGAAGATATGCTCACTGATCACTACCAATATTACTATGAAATTTTTAATCTGCCTTCCAACACTTTATCTGTAAACCAGTGTGAAAATGCAAATATGAAATTGGATAATGATTTGTAATGTCTTTCCCTGCTGTCCTTGTAAAACCAAATTTTTCTTCCTTCTGTTCTTTTAAGAAATATTTCTACCCTGATTTTTAATGTTTTCCCTTGATGCTTAGCCATCCATATTCTTTGGTGAAGTCTAATGTTACCAGCATTTAGAGCAGTAACTTTTGCTGAGTTTCACTAACGAGGAGTGTACTTTGATCTTTTCTTTACATGTCCATACTTCTCAACATCAAACAACAAAAATTCTGGAAGCCCTAGCAGTAAAATAAAAAAAAAAAAAACAACCAAAATTAAAAAAAAAGTTTTAAACTACCATTGAAATTCATGGGGCAAATTCAGTTTTAACTTGTGACATTAGGAGAAATGAAAAGTTTCAGAGCCTAAAGGCAACTGAGACAGGGTAGGAGATAACGTTACCTGTTGTGGCCGTCAGGAGACAGCGGAAGGGATCAGATGCTACATTAACAAGAACTCCATCAGCAGCAGTGAAACAAAAGTGCCCGAGAGAGGCTTTGGGAATCATTTACTGTATTCACCCATTCTGATCCTTACTCTACCAATGTTTGTTTTACAATGAAGACACAGCTCTATAAAGGGATCCGTGTAGGGATCCAGCCATATAAATGCAATATCAAGTTTTATGTTCAAGTTGTGCCATATCAGCCTGTTTTATCTTGATCAAACTGTTACTTTCTCAAAAATCCCATTATTTCTCCATGAATTATACTATCTAGAAAGTTGAGAAGGGCAACTGGGAGGAAAAAAAAAAACCAAACAAAAAATATTTCTGGGATCATTATTAATTTAACATATAATACAAGAAAATGACCATCTAGTTTTCCTTAAAAACTGAAATCCTTTCTAATATTTTAGAAATGTTATATTAAAACTAAAGTAGCTTCAGATCATCAAATTTTCTGATGCTGTAATTTTGACAAATTATTTTACCATGGCAGGACTTAGGAGGATGGGTCAAGTTGTCAGCTGGTTTAAATTGCCATAGCTTCACTTGAAGGAGCAAAACTATGCCAGATAAAGAGAAGCTCTGAAGGGGATATGACTTAGAGTTACAATAAGGTTTGTGTTTTTGTTGTTATTTATATTGCAGTTGCTCCTAGGAGCCATGTTCATTAGCAGGCCCCACTGTATTGGAGCGACATGTACAAAGAACAGAAAACTGTCATGAGAAGTGGCACTGCCTTTTGTACATTGATGACTAGATATCATGAGTACTGTGCTAGATTGTCTGCAGAAGGCTGTTCCCTCCTCTAAAATAGTTAATTTCAGTAATGTTTAGGCCTCACTTAGGTGTGCTCTGTGCAGAAGTTCCGACACTCTGCATGAGTAGGAAAGCAGTTTAGAGGGAAGAGAAAGAGATCTTCATTTCCCCTCCTTCTTTAGAAAGACAGTAGTTTTACACTTAGTGAATTGTCTCTTGCTTTGAGATTTTATATGGCAAAATGGACTGATTTGTTTATTAAGGCCATCTGTCTATATACAACATTCTTAGGAAGAACTGTGAATTCTTCAATTAACTCATGCAAGTTAGTGCCTTCTTCCTGTAGAGTTATCTGAGCCTATGGAGAAATGTCCGTGCACTCAGAAAAGTGAGGAGATCATAGTTTCATGGAATGGCTTGGATTGAAAGAGACCTTTAATGGTCATCTAGTCCAACCCAGCTGGCACAGACAGGGACACTTTCCCCTAGACCAGGTTGCTCAAAGCCCCATCCAGTCTGGCCTTGAATGTTTCCAGGGAGGGGACACTACCTTTCTGGGCAACCTGTTCCAGTGTTTCATCACCCCTGTCATAAAAGAGAATGTCTTTCTTTTATCTTTCAAATAATGCTCTTGAAAATAGATGTGGGGTTTGTGTGTAGCTTTTGGGAGTTCTACCTGTACTAATACCTTTTTTCATTCTCTTTCTGTTGTTGAAGGTGGGGGAATATTCCCTTTCCATTTTAATTTTCCAGAGAATATATGCGGTTCTGCTTTACGAGTGACCAAAACATTCTAGACCTTTGCTTTTTCCAACATGTTAAAAAGTAAGTCTACAAGTACTAAGTGAAATTCCTCTGTACTGTGTCATTTATAAAAATTGAATTATACATCTGATTTGCTTTTCAAGATTAGAAAGTAAAGGGAAATTATACAGAAATACATTCTTATATATTAGGTAAAGAAAAATTTCCTACAGGTAAGAAAAACTGTATAGCTGTCAGCAGTGATCCCTGTGTCAGATAACACTTGTTCCTACATTCCGGTAGAAATGCTTCAAAATCTTTCAGGCTCTACATCCCCAGCATCACTTCATTTTTTTACACACGTTATGGATTCTTCACTTGTGGAAAACATCCCTGCTTTGATGTGTCAGAGGTTATTTTTTCACAATTGTTTTTAAAATTGTCATAACTTGTTAGCTGAAATAGTAACATTAAATCTTTTTTTCTTACCTACATGCAAATTACAGCACAGAGAAGAACCTTGTGTTAATGGACCACACCTATCACCTCTTAAGGCATGAGAAGTAAATGAAAATGTAGCTAATGACTTTGTTACAGTGTGTGTGAGGAGATCAACACAAAAATAGCAAGGATGGTAGAATATGCAATAGTGACAAGATATGGAGAGGAGTACTTATACAGATTTTTCTCAAACTATGAAAGATTTCTTAATTTTAGGCTCTGACAAAGAACCTGTGTGGAAGTTTACCTCAGACTTCATTCAGTGGCTCACTAAAGTCATCATTTTCTATTTAGACTATTTAGGTACTTTCTTGAAGTAAGGCATAAAGACCTTGCCTTCACTAAATTTCCCCAAAATTTTTCTTTCAAAATAAAGAAGAAAAATTGCATTAATGAAATATTCAACCCAGAATCTTCTTGTTGCAGTTTCAGTATGTAATAAACATATGTGTCTTTAAGAAAGATAGTAAAGCTTTTGTAGTTCTATAGAAGTTCAACTATAATTTAACACTAAATACAATGCTAAAGTTTGAGCAGGTTATATCTTGTGAACTTAATAGCCCAGATAGCTGGCTGCTGGTAAGAAACATATGAGGGAGCTCAGGTGGAGGGTATTCAAGGCTGTCTTTCAGCATTTCTTACAAAACTGCTTCCCCATTATAGGACAGGGAACCTAGAAAACTACACTAAAATATGGCCAGTGTTAATTGCAGTTATAGTCATTGTAGCTGAAAGGTGGATGGTGGATTTCATTACTTTTTTCTGCTCCCATTTTAGGATGATAATATCTCTTTTAAGCTATATTGTGGGAGTAACTTCACAAATTACTGCTAGAAGATACCCATAATCTCAAGAAATCTTGTTAGCAAGTGGAATTATTTAATGTTCATGCTATTCTGGCTACTTCATGCTATCGAGTGATTTTTTTTCCTTTTCTTTTTTTTTATGCTGCCTCTAAAATTTCCTTGCATGAATTTTCACAGGTAATCAGCTTCAGGTTATCTTTAGAGCAGAACAGGGCTATGAATGATTGGGTGATGCATCTTTTTAGAGGAAAACACATAATGAAATAATGCTCATTACCAGAATTACATAAAAAGGAAATCAATGTTTCGCTTCTCCACTTATTTTCATTTCTTTCCTCACAAGTCTTATGTTTAATGTTAGGCTTTGTTATTAGCATAAAAAAAAGTAGTTTTGAACACTAATGTTGTATTCTGCACATCACAAAATATATCCCCTAACTCCCACCTTTTTCCCTCTTTTCCTTCTCCTGTGTGGTGGATTTGTTCAAAAGGAAGCTCACAGGAACCAGCAAAATGCATACACATAGTATTTCATAGGTCAATGTTCTAGAGTCATAACTATTTCCATACCTCACATGTTGTAGTCTAAGTCAATGACAATGTATTGTCAGCTTGAAATTATTAGCATTTCTAAAATGCACTTTATCTAGACAAAAAAACCTATCTACTAATGTTGATAAGTATATCTATTTGAAAATGACAACTTAATTCTCACCTTTTTCTTTCAAGATCCAGGAGAGTAAATGTCTCTGTAAGGCCCTCAGAATGAACTATTTTTTTTAACATTTTGCTCGGATAGCTCTGTTGTGGATGGGAAGTAGATAAGGTTAGAGGGCTGAAAATCCATGTAGTATTTTTCTTGTAAAAATGCCGTGTTTTATAAAGGGACATTTCCACCCAGAAATATCCATATGCCTTTGTCTACCACCTGAAGTATAGGTTCACTGCAATGTAGTAGGCAGCATCACCAAATACTCTGTGCTTAGAATGCTGAGAACAGGTACTTTCATTGAAAATTTTACCAGTGATTCATTTAGGGCTTGATCATCTCATTCTGCAGAAGCCATTTGAATTTCCTAGCCTTGATGCCAGATTAGTCAGCACAAGAACTGCAGCACCTGGCAGAGACCAGTCAGGCTTTCATTGAAGCTGAAATGCTTTATCCTATCAATATTACAGAGTCAAATCCTAAACACCAAAAAAGTATTGCACAACAATGAACTATCCATAGGTATTTTGTTTCAGAAAGTGGCTTATACTGTTTTAGACCTCTGTCTATTACATTCAGAACATGAATTTTTACAATTTATTGCTAGCAGCACATTTTCCTAAGTGGTTGGTGAAGCTCTGCTGTTTCACAGATCTGCTCTCTCTGTGTGGCAATTTCCAACCTATAGAAAGTCCTTAACCTTCTCACACACACAAACTTTATGTAAGGTATAGATTCTCCAGCACAAAGCACCTCAACACACACTCCCTAGCCTTTCCAAAAGGCTCTCTGGGGACTAAGGGTGCTTGCTCCACTTGCTTTGAGGTCTGTGCTCAGGCTGTTCCTGGGCCTCACTTTTGTGTGTGACTGCTGCCTGGGTCTGGAAGAGACAGCAGCAAGTGCTTTTCAGGTTTTTATTACATAGTCTTTCTGTGAGGTCGACATCTCAGCACATAAATCTTTGTGCAGTGAAGCCTTAATGTCCTGAAATAGGCATAAAGACCTCAGGAGTGCTTACTGTGTGCACTCAGGCAGTGAAGCCTGACCAGCACCTGAAGACTTGCGGACTGAAGTGAAACCTCTGGGGAGATGTTAGATCTCTAATAATTAAGTATTTCCTTTAACTATGGCTAATCAAGATATGATTACATGAAACATGCCCATTTTACAGCAATAGATGAAGATTTGATGTGGAGTCCCCAAAAGAGAGATATTGCCATCTGGGTAGGTTCAAATGACTAGCCAAATCCCAAAGTCAGAAGCAAATGTTAAGGATACAGATTTCACACTCTCTTTTCTCAGCCACAATGAAACATCCTGTTCAACCTCGCATTTGCTCACTATTGATTTTCTTTTTTCATCTGCTTAGCTGATGAAATTAGGGCTGTGCCACATAAATAGAATAAACAACGAACTTTAGTATGCTGGAACTTGGCTGTACCCTGTTCATAGATAAATTAAAAGAGGTTTTGATTTGGCTGGCATAACAACAAAATAAGAGCAGTGTTTTATTTAACAGGGCATGTAGTGCTACAGGTATCACTGAAAGTTTGATGTGGAAAATGAATCTGGTGGTTATTTGAATTTTAATGTCTTGCATAGCCTGAAGGTCAAAAACTGCTAAATGTTTTTGTTAAGTTGAATATCTAGCTGTTTTATGAAAATTATAACAATCACTTGAATATCCTTACAGACAAAAGTTATATGTACTGTGTTACAACCTGCTTAAATGTTACAGAAATAGCTTCAAATTCAAATATTCCCCTGATCAAAATTAAAACTCACACAAGTTATCTGTTGATACTGAAAACTGATTGTATTAATTGCTAAGAGATGCAAAGAGAAGAAATAAGCAAAGGTTGGAAAAGCCTAAGATTACTAGTAGAAGCAGAGAAAAGATACCACCAAAACTACCTTTTTGCTGAGGTGGTATGTGGGGGCAGGAGACAAGCAGCTTCTACCTTTTTTTTTTGTCTCTACTGCTTTTCAATGTTATGTCTTTAGCTGCAGCAGCAAGGAGTGCTCACGTGGAGCCATGCAGGCCATGCAGGGTCCTAATTTAGCAGTACGTTTTGGCCCCCCAAAAGTATGGTAAGGGTAGAAGGATAAGATATAACTCACGCACATGGCATAGCGGGTCTCAGTTCTCTCGAGGCTGGAAGAGTTTCAGTCTATGGTGGCAGGTAGGCAGCAGGCAGTGGTGGAGAAAAGTTGAGGGGAAGGTGGGGAGAGATTCCCAGCTGTGGTAACAAGTTCACTCTCCTCTCCTCCTGATTTTCCAAAATTTTTCTTTAACTTTTATAGTGTTCAAAGGAGTTTGTACATGGTTTCTTGGCATGTAGCCCTATTCAGATGAAACAATAGAAGGATCTTCTGGCAGGAAAATTTTAGCAGAAAGCTCTAGTGAGAACTTCTGGCAGAAAGCTGACAGAGAATTTTTGGTAGGAAGATTTGACAGGTAGAAACAATGGTGAAACCTTATTTATGGCATTTCTATATTATCTGTGTGTTACATACTGTCAGATCCCATTTATTTTCATTAATTTTTGTTTTATTTTTGTTGATGGAAGGATGAGGGTAATTGTTGCTATTCAATGACATTGTACTCCAAAGCTAATATCTGGATATTAAATGGCTTATCGCTCGTTTTGGTATTCTTGGTATCCTAAACAGCTATGAAAGCTTTCTAGAACCACTACATGCATCCTAGAGATATTTAGCATCATAAAGTAAATGGGTCTGTAAATGAATGGTGATATAAATTACAACTTTCCCAATTCAGTTTTAAAGTAGTTCTAGAATTTCTTTAAAGGCTAGTTCACACAGCTCAATAAAAACTTTCCCACTGAGACCAGTGGGTGTAGCATACGGCCGTTAAATGTGTATATACTATAAGTAATTCTAATACATAACGTATCCCAGTATTATTAGTTATTGATGGACTATAAACATATTTTTCTCTAGCTTTCTCTCCCACCCCTCTCAATCTGTTTTTGTTTTTAAAGCAAAGAATCTCAGGTGCAGGAGAAAACATGTATGTATATTTTTATATATATATAATTACATTGTGTATCCTGTCTTTTACCTTAAAATCTCGGAATTTTTCTCTTGCCCTAATTCAAATGTTCTATCACTAATGAAAACACACGGTTATAAATACTGTATCCTTTGAATCACTATTTACTGTGGGTTTAGTGCTTGTCAAACAATCTCGTTAACAGACTAATGCCAAATTGTCTTTTTTTTGTGCTAGGTTTGTTGTCCATAAATTGCCAGAAAACAATTTATTCAGTCTGTCTTTCTTCTAGTAATTGATTATGCAAATATTATTTATTGTACTTCTGCAAGCACATCTTTGCATAAATTGGATGTGCTTTATCACTCTGTGTTACATTGTATTTACAAATGCACTGTTTTCTGCTCATCATTGATGACTTCATTCTATGATAAAACTCATCTTCATTAGAAGGGCTTCAGCATTGGTGTTCCTTTATCAGCAAGGGAATTTGCTGAAAAGCCCCACCATGTTTTCAATCTTTAGCAAATTCTTTTCCCAAAAAATATGCTTTCAAATCCTTCAGTTGTTTTTCTCCATATGAAAATATAATAAATAGGGAGAATGATTTTATCTTAGTACATCCGCCCTCTAGGTATTTCTTTTAGCTGCTATACTAAAGTTTGCAAGTGATTTCAGTTCTACCATTTAAATAAAAGAGCCAATAACAGTAAGCAGGTGCAGCATGCCTAGCATTTTCTCGAGTGTTAATGACTGTGTTCAGGTCATCCCACTTAGAAGCAGTAAGTTCCCAGACTGGCAATTTCCTTGGTTAAAGACAGGGTTGACAGGGTATCTACATGGTTTATTGTCTTTTTCCTAGTCATGACCATTGCCCACTCATGTTGTTTCTGAATTTGACTGAGTCTAGGGAATGCATGCACAAGTCTGATTCACTTTCAGGTACAGAAAAACCTTTTCTCTTTACAGTTTTTTCTTCATGGCTAAGAAAGTATTTTGTCATTGCTTTAGTGAGATGTAATTACAATAATTCATCTGCAGTAAAAAAAATTCAGGTTTGAAAACCTCATGTGTAATTGCACTGGCATAAGTATTATGTTAAAACATAAAAGCTGACATTAGCATAAATAAGGGCTCAACATCCAGTGGAGTACGAGGCACTATCTACTTCCATGCAAATTAGCAGGCTGTGAAAGTGCTCATAAACTCACAGACTCAAGCTCCAGAATAGGTAGTCAAATCATCACTCTCTCCTGCTTTTTTCTGCATGATAATGGAGGAGCCACTTACAATTCTTTCTGCTTGAGAAAGAGTTTGCAATGCCAGCACAATCCTCCAAAAAGTAACATGAGGATCAACATGTCATCTATTATGCTGAAACATTGCTTCTTTTTTCAGTGATGTGACACCCGTATGGAAGCAGTGAGAAAGAAATGGATCTCCCTCACCTGACCATTCAAGCTTGATGTGCACACATGCCTGTATGAGATAAAAGGATCTTAGGTTTGGAAGGACATTCTCAGAAGATGACAAGAGTACCTATCTAGTGCACTATCCCTGAGCTGTTTCAGCAGAGCTATTTTGTAACAAAATTATAAAAGTACAAGACTATTCCTTATACTTGCGTGGCTAAGTGCAAGCTCATCATTGCTGGCACCCTCAGAAATGCCTGTGTTACTAGACAAGAGGAAAAGAGGGTGAGACACTGTGCAATCCAGAGGGTAAATATTCACGTAGAACGTAGGATACCTAGATTGCGTACTCTGCACCACATTAATAAAAATTGGAAGGAATATAAGAAAGGTTTACTGCTCTATAATTCTTTGGTTTTCTTTATCATTCTCTGATTTTTCTTTGAGAATAAGAACCAGTGTCTAATGAATGTCTAAAGCAAATAAGCATCACTGTATCAAGCAGTTATGTGACTTATCTACCTTTGAATAATGAAGCTGAAGTTGTGGGTCTCCTCTGACATCTTCTGCATTCAAATGAATTATCACTTTGTTTGCTGGTTTGTGAAGTTGCCTTTGTGGGTGCTAATTCCACATGTGCATTGCATACAGAACTATTTTAAAAGTCTTTACAGGCCTCTATGCTCACCTTGACAATCTTGCTCATGTATGTGTGCAACTGATTGTTAATACTGGCTTTTAATTGAATCAGGGTTTCAAGAATCCACAATCATTTTGAAATCCTCTTTTTAAGGAGAAAAAAGCTCCAGAAAGTAAACAAACAAACATTTATAAGTCACTCTTAAAATAGTGAACAGAATTGCTGGGAAATAGCAAGACCTGGAGTAACCTGGAGTAACTTTTTCCTCGAATAATTGACACATGTAGTGATTTTAAATTGCAAGGAGCTTTTGGTTTTGTCTTTAATGACTAGTACATCATTATAATACCATATGTGTTCATCTTACCACTCTAAAGGAGGAAAATGAACTTAGGATACAAGAGAAGATAATGGAAATACGTATTTACAAATAAACATATACACATATGTTTACATGTATTTATAGATGCATATTTACAAATATACATATATTCACATATGTTTACATATTATGGATGGATGTACATATGCTTACATATTTATTATTATGTATGAAATATTATGTAGGGATATACAGAAGATTTAGTAGGAAGTACAAGCACTTATATTTGTGTGGACATGTGAACCATTAATTACATATCTTTAACAAATCCACAGGGAAGTCTTTTTTTCCTGAAGCTTTGCTTTTTTCTAGGAAGGGGTAATGTGCTGCAGTACTTTGAAAACACTTGATCATGTGTGTTGTCCTAGAGAAGAGCTATGCTGTCCATCAGTTAGATGGCAATATACAGCCTACACAAATCAAATTTACTTGGCTCTTATCTGCCTCTGTAGCAACTGAACAAATATCACAGAGATTGAACTTGTGCTATCGTAACTGGTAGTCTAATTTCTTCCAGCAACCAGTTCCACTGAGCCAGAAGGTCTGTGCAAAACAAGTTTATGACAGTGTGCTATGAGTATGTTGTAAGTGAAAGCCAATAGCTTTCAAGACAGGTAAACTGCAATGAAGGATATGACTGGTACAGCATGTAAAACCTGATAACATTCTACTTAGAAGTGGTTTAATTTCTAACTGCAAGGTAATTGTAAGAGGTAAAAAGCTCCTTTAAAAATAATGAAACACTAAGGAAAGATTAATGTCAGATAGAAAATTTAAACCTGAAAAAAACCCATTAGGCAATGAATAAAATTAAGCTGTACTTGAAAATTGAATAAGTCTCCCTAACTAGTCAAAAATGGAACTACTATATAGTTTTTATGCCATAAACCATTAACTCTTACATTCAGGGCCCAACTCTTCTGAAATTCTCACTGACTAAATCAGGTTTTTCTTTTCAGTCTGAAATCTAGAAAGTGTTTTGTCCTCTGGCATTTCCCTCTACTCACCTTCGTTGTCTTCATCTATATGGTTGATTTTTAAGTCCTGTTGAGAAATACTTTCTGCAATGTTTAAGGGCAGAGGAACTGGGAATGATGCAACTCAACCTGTGTCTCCCAAAGTGAAGATAGAAGCCAAGAGCTCTGCACTTGGCATAATTCAGTGCAGTCTTTGGGCTCCTTGATTGCTCTGTACTTAAGTAAAATGGGACCTCAGGGCTGGAAAAAAAGAAAATTGTTTTATGGCCCTGCCCCTCCCTCACCTCTTCCTGGGGAAAGGGAGAGGATTGTCTTCCATAGGATGTGTTTCTAAGAGGAGCAGTATCAACTGGTATCCAACTACATTATGGTGCTTATCCTAGTTGCAACATTTTCTATAATGAGGTTTCCCAGGCATTGCCCTAATTTTATAGGTATAATATCTTTTCATGGTATTACATATAATACAGCATATGAAACACAGCTGTAAGAGTTCATTTTGGGTACATGTCCAGAATAAAACTAATCACAGTCATAAGATACCACAAACAGCATTTATTGCAATAACAACAAGCAAGAGAAAATTAAAAGGATAAAATACTTAATACTCAATATAAAAGAGACTAGAAAGAATAAAATATTTAAAACTTAATTAAAGGATACAAAAGGATACAATATAGTTGAAACATAGTTGATGCTGCAGCAGCTGCTTCCTATTTCTGATGCTCACTTGAGCAGACAGGCCAGGGCTACCAGGATGGCAGAAGCTGGACGGCACTCATGCTTAGCGGGCGTCCCTGCGGAGCCAACACGGGCTTGGTGGAAGGATGGGTGTTGCTCAGCTCCCCCACTCCTGGTATTCCTATTTATCAGCTATCCATTATACTACGTGGGGCCAGGACACAGTATAAGGTGATGCCTGAGAGGCAGCCAAACACCGCCTATTAATTGCATAAGTGGCAACAGTATGCACATGCTTGCCTGTTGGGTAGTGGTTGTATGACCCCTGCCCACCTATTCTTCCTCCCATCATCAGCTTCCTCACCCCCTTGTATAACCTTCACCATTGTGTTCCCATGCGTGCAGCCAAGTCAGAGAGGAACAAGGCCTTGAAAATGAAGAACATCCAGTGTTATATAGTTACTTTGTGTACTATTTTGCCTAGCTTCCCAGCATGTACTTTCTCACCCTTCTATGCACCATTGATCATCTAAATTCAAAATTTTACAGCAGTTTATGGCAGAGATGGTGACTTAACAGGGTCTGAGGTGCCAGTGTACTCAATGTCACTAAAAATCTGTTGAGGATCTTGTCAATTCAAAGCAATTAGAATTAAGTGTTTTGAAGATGAGCATGATCACTTAAGTGTAGGTGATTTAAACAGAAACAATGATTTAAACAGAAACACAATTAGGTACTGATGGCAGATTAAGGATGTATTTTGACAAAGCAAGAAAAAAAGTAGATAAGGAAAATAAGAAAATGTAGAAAAATCAGTTGTAAAACAGACTTTCTCCATTGCACTATTTTACTAATAGTATTGACTTCATCAGCAAATTTTCCCATATTCCTTGCGAGAAATTTAGTGCAAGTCAAAGCCATACAGATTTCAGAACCAAAAGGGGAGGTGAGTACATGGTATAGGAGGGCATGGGCCTGCACTGCCACTTTGCAAGGTTTATGGCAGGTTTATGGACAAAGGGTGAGTAGTTTTTGCAAACTTCTGAACAGTGAGGAGTGCTCATTCGTGTTTGTGTGGCAGAGACTGTCTCTCTGCTGAAAACATTGCTGCAGTTACAATTTTTATGAAAATTGAAAGCTTATGTGCCACTATTTTCCATATCAGTTTTCCCCTAAAATGATTTATTGACCACTTTTACATGATATAGTCTCCTGTCATGAATAACACTTTATATATTTATTTTCATGAATAATGGCTACCATTTTAATTGATAGTTTCAGACAGAAGAGTAGATTTATTTCCACAATGAATAAAACTGTCCTCAATATAGAGCCTGTTTAAGTTATTTTAGCATGTATTCCAGTTTTCCTTTTGCAACCCAGATGCTCCTAATCTTAACAGAAATCAATCAAATAAGATCTAATGCATCACTAAACACCAGCTTCTCTAAAGTATACTAAGACAATGTTTTTAAAATTTGTCTTAAGCAGTGTTGCCAGGAGTGTTCATTGAATCAAGGAGCTTTCGATTTGGCTGTTATATCTGTCCATAACATGTTTCTTTCATTCTCTGGTATCTTATCTGTTAGCTTATTTGACAACCTACCTATATACATATAACATATCAATTACTTTACTTGAAAACATCTCAATTAGGCTACCTTTTTTAGCTAAAACTCTAAAATTCAGCTATGTTAATAATTAAATATTGATTATAGTAATGCATGAGCTTGTATGGGCAGATGGGGTATTATGCATTCATTCCTGAGTGTGACACCAAAAAGTCAAGTCTACAAAGAATTCTCTTAGCAAAGGTGATCACAGTTCAGAACTGAAATCCCCATTACTTGCAAATGATCTCATTCTGATATTAATGTTCAAGTCAGTGTGTGCTCAGAAATATGCCTCAATCATATGCTGCTTATTGACGCAATAAGCCTGCATACATTCCTCTGTCTACTATAAAATCCTACAGCTTGTTGTGAATCATTTCAAAATAGAATTAAAACATTACCGAACGTTCACTGGCTGCCTTCATTAAAAACAAGCAAACAAACTCCTCTTGGGAACCGATAGGGGAAGCAGCTCCCAAGAACACATACACACACGAGGAGGTGGTGTGACTCAAAAGCCTTTATTTCCTGGTTTGGACCAGTCTTGAAGGTTCGGGTAAGGGAGTGGCTTGGGAAGGGGGTGTAAACTTGGAAAGGATTGGCTAGTACATTTGAGGGCAGGGTTAGGTTTGGGGCAAGGATGGGCAGCCCAGAGGATCAATAGAGGTTTAGGTGCTGGGAGGAACCACACTGAGAGGGACACTCAGGGCGGAGGAAGAACCACGGGGAATACAGAAACTGTGAGCAGGGGCCAGGTGGGCACACTGCCGGTCCTGCCGGGGCTTCGGGAACAGCTGCCACCCTGTGCCACCTCAGGAGTGGTGAAGTCTGCTACAGCAGGGCAGGGAACCACCAAAATACCTTCACAGCATGGAAAAACCTCAGGAAAAAACACACAGAGAGAGGGAAGGAACATGGTGGGGGGGGGAGTCTTGGGGGTTGACCCCGACAAACTCCCAAAAAGAAATTTCTAAACAAATTGCATTGCAAAGCGTTGAGCCAAATATCTGTCTAATATATTCACCTACCAGTAATTTTAGAAAGCTATTATTTATTCTTCAAAGTCAGGAATGGCAGAGTTCTGTCTTCCTCTTTAATAAGAGTTTCCTTGTTGTAGACTGACTAGAGTTTTCTAAGGCATTACTCCAATCCCTATGTAAACATTTACATAATAGATTCTACTCCCATTCAGAAATCCCAGATTCATGCACCACTGGAAAGTTTTGATGGTGTTATTTTAATATTTTTTAGGATGCTAAGAGGTTGGAGATGGGAACTCTGTCAGATATAATGTGCAAAGGGCAGAGGACAGAGTTTGTGAATGCACTATATATGAAATGACCCAAATATGAGTGCCCAAGAGTGAATTTCAAAATGTCACAATACGTTTTGACAAAAACAGAGATGTAGAATCCAAGTAAGAGGAAAATATTTTTGGGCAGGTACCTTGTCTTCAGTAAGACACTTTACCATCTACTACATTATTTAATTAAATTCTAAATAGTAATTTTTTTTTTGAGCCAGGTTCTACTTCCTATTTCTATTCATAAAGCACTCTGCAATGTTTTTAGAGGAAAGACAGTGTTGTGAGGTAAATATTAGCAACATAAAGTATCAAGACGTTTTAATCACAGGAAGTATTGTTTACAAATGTGGCATTCATGCCAGATGTGCAGTAGAATTGATGTACAGCAATTTAGTTTTACAGTACCATATGTATAATATTGTCATTGTTTTCATATATGTAACCGTAGTTACAGCTATAGTGTTTGAAAGAAAATGGAAATACAGGATTGTATAGGAATTTGAATAGCTTTTATCTTCATCTGCTTTAACATGCAATTCCTTTTCTCACTCTAAAACAAATAAGCCATTTTCTTTAGAAAACAGAGATGTGATTCTGGAGTTTTCTGTTATTTGAGCTATGAAATCAAAGCATATTTAAATAAGACAACACAGTAAATAAATTCATCTGTTAAGCTAAAACAAAGACTGATAAATGTCAATCAAAAAATACTGCTCACTGCAGGGAGGCAAGTAAAGCAATAAAGAACTGAACCTAAAGCCCCATAGTTCTTTTTGTTAGGTAGCATCAAAGGGATTTGTATTATTCATTACAACCCAGGAAGGCAAAAAAAACCAAAACAAACCACCAAAACCCCCCAAACCAACACATTAATATATTGAAAGGACTAGATGCAATCTAACTGGCAAACAAAGCAGAGGAAAGCAAAGAAAGCAAA
The DNA here is from genome assembly GCA_035583235.1 of Hafferia zeledoni. Lineage (NCBI taxonomy): Eukaryota > Metazoa > Chordata > Aves > Passeriformes > Thamnophilidae > Hafferia > Hafferia zeledoni. The sequence continues at coordinate 6,310,144 of JAWWEV010000134.1, forward strand.
ATCCAATGTAACAAGGTTACAAAGGGTTCTAGAAATATCTAGAGAGAATAGAAGAAGACCACTCAAAAGTAACAAAGGGACTGTGTAAGTGAATGCTCCAAGATGGATGAATTTTTTCAAAACTATGCTTTCTTAATTTTCAGTATAAAGGAAAATTATGAAAATTAAAATATTACATAGAAAGACAGAAAATTATTACAAGAAATGGGCCAGAATTTTGCTTAACTTGCACACAAAGTCCCCATTTTCTGCCTTTCTCATACCGAATACTTATGTTGCAAGTGGTCCCCCAGTTTCTCAACAGAAGGGAAAAAAAGAAAGTACTGGATTGTGTAAGGATGGCACACGGAATTAAAGTGTAATGCAAGCACACTGTTCTGAAAGCATCCTACAGAATCTCACTAAAATGTTATGAAAAACATTACCTGAAATGGATATCTGTGTGTTGCCTTAAGAGACCACAGCTGACTTAGTGTATGAGATAAGATAAAAAGTGTAAGTCTTTTAATTCCAGCCCTAGAGCCTTACAGGAATACATATTTATTTGTGTCCCCAAACACCAGTCCCATGGTTTTTATAATAATGTTCATCCAATCCCTGTCCACCCATCCCTCAGTTCTACCCCATCCCACCCCCTGGCACACTCTGTCAGGAATTGAGTCTGGGGGAGTTGGGACCCTTTCTTCATTTTCTTCTTTGCAGCACACAGGGATCCTTGGAGGCTTTCCAGTGTTCTAGGCACTCTGCCTATATTTATGTCTCGTGTTGCAGGCCTTAAGATGTTTTCAGCCACTTCTACCTTGAAAAGAAGTCTAAACATCTAACAGAATTTTGAGGGACTGATATGGGATAGGGGTTAGTATATTTAAACATCAAACTTAAGCTACTAGAAATACTGGTACACTAAAATCTACATTGATTACAGTTAGTTCTAAAATCTACAAAAATTAAAAAATAAAAAAAACTCCTGAGGCATCAATGCAAATTAAATGATGTTCTTCCTCAGTTCATGTACACTGTGTTTGAAATAGGAGACAGCCATTGTAGTGCATGATGTCATTCATATTAATATACTGTGCTGTCACAGAATATTTAGGTTAGATGTTAGGAAAAGTTTCTTCACCCAGAGGGAGGTTTGGGCCTGGAACAAGCTTTCCAAGGAAGTGTTCACAGCACCAAGCCTGACAGAGTTCAAGAAGCATTTGGACAATGCTCTCAGGTACATGGTGGGATTCTTGGGGTGTCCTCTGCAGGACTAGGAGTTGGACTTGATGATCTTTGTGGGTCCCTTCCAACTCAGAATATTCTATGATTCTAACAGCCTAGCATCATGAAAAAACACTGGGGGCATGCTTTAGGATATTAATGAGCACCAAATGAGGCACTGTCCATGCATTCATTTAGATCCTATTCCAAATGCACTTAAAATATAATTTTGTTTAAGAGACTAAACATATTGTGAAATTGTATCTTAGAACAATTATGTGGGTGCCAACATCTTCCATCCGATACTTTTGGTTCAGTAGAATTCCTTCCTCCACTCTTTTTATTTTGCTTTTAAATATTAATGTATCCCCATAGGTCCAGGTATAGTGTTTCATTAAAAGAGTTTCAATGGGAAAAGCCATTACTGTCCAATTAACACAAATAGTGGAGCAAGTAAAATCTGTCTGAAATGTAAAATGTTTCAACAACATGGTAACATTCCTTTTTGGCATTTTTGGCTCAATGGGAATTACCATTTTAGATTACTTTTGAAAATTAAATTAATTAAAATATGAGTAAAAGGCATACAAAACTTAAATTCCAAACAAAATATTTCAGTTTTATCTAGAAAGAATCTTTGATTGATGTGGAACATTCTGTTTTAAATATAATCTCACAGAAGATTTGTACTTTTTGGGTTTTCAATTAAGTTTGTAACAGGAAAAGTACAATTTCTGCCCAAGGTCTGAGACAGATCCTGACCTGATTTCCTGCAAATAGATAAAGACTGAACATACACAGGTTGATATTAAAATATGAAATGGATAAAACTGAAACCTAAATAAAATGCTTGCTTATTTGGACTTGTTTATGCATAAAAGTTGTAGGAAAAGATGCAAGGAGTTTTAAAATTTGACATGCGCTTTTTTTTTTTTTTTTAAGACAAAATCTAGCTAGATTTCATGCATATACAGGTCATAAATTTCATCAAAGGTATCTTGCAATAGGACAACAGCTCTCCACAGGCTATGGGCCGGCTGTCTCTTGATTTAAGCTCTTGTAAATTAAGAATGTGCATGCTCTGAAGTGAATAACTCCAACAGTTCCTTGCCTTCTCTGGTAAAAACCCCCTAAGCTTTTAAACTTAAAATTCCCAGTAATTAGATTTTGTTATACTATGGAGCCTGCTACTATGAAGAATTTTATTCCCATTTAGGTTCCTGCAGATCAGGAGCAATTAATCTATGTTAACCAAAATAATCACTCGGTCTAAATGAAGATTCCAGATGTTGGATAATAGTTGTGACTATTTTTTCTGAACTCTTTCTAGTATCTCAATAGTCTTTCTAAGTGGAAGATAAAAGCTTTAAATTTGAGCAATGTAATTTTTTTCCAAAGAAAACAGACTAAGGAATTAGTACTAGTCAATAAATGAGAAAATGTTTGTTTTAGGAATGTCAGCATGGGGCTTTCTGAGAGGAGTTTGCAATTAGATATTGTTAGAGAAAAAAAAGGAAATGCAGTATAATCTGCATTCTAATGTCTCCACAGAGAGTTTGATGGTACTGAGTGGGACACTTCCAACTGACTTGAACAGCTTTGGAGCAGGCCTTAAGTGGATCAGGAGGTTTTATGTAAATCAACTAAGGACTTGGCCAAGCTCTGGTGAAAACAGAATTATGTGTTCTGTTTTTCAATGCTTGTTAAATTCTCAAGGCAGGCAACAAGAATGCTGAAAGGATTAAAATACATGTGGGGAACCTGAAAGAGCCAAATGGATGCAGTTTAAAAGGAAGAAATCTTAAGAGATGCACAGCTGCTCTGTAAATTCCTTCCAGAAACTCATGTATCATCCTGTAGTTTCTCTGGGAATAACCTCTCTTCAGCTTGTCCGAAATACAAAGTATACACAATAGAACTAATGTGATATGCACTCTAATGCACAACCACTGTTCTTTTTATGACAAAATTCCTCCCCCTCCTTCTCGTAATCTATTTCTCTGCAGGGTCACTTTCAACTCAGCTCAGAGCTTTGCAATTGAGTTCAGTAGGAGAGAAGTATTTGCAAGTTATAAGGATTAGTTTCTTTAAGCTCTGAGTTCCAGTACTGCTGCAGTATAGACGAAAAAGAATTTGTGCGAGCTGGAGAATAATGAAACATCTTTACTCTTCTTTGTCCCTGCCCATGATAAAGAGTAGAGCTGAAATCTTGCTCCTTGTGAAGAGCTGAATCATAGAATCATAGAATTGATTGGGTTGGAAAAGACCTCTGAGATCATCGAGTCCAACCCTGGTCCAACTCTAGTCCATTTACTAGATCATGGCA